>JARJEC010132282.1:0-12677 GCA_030264575.1 Tachinus sp. AB-2021 | reverse complement strand
TCCCAATTTTTAAAGTTTAACAGAACAAATATTATTTATTACATACATTTATTTTTATATTATTAGAGTATAATTAGTATAGTTTCAATTTAAGTGAGTTTAAAAATATTGGGCATAACATTTCTGAACTAACGATAACAACTCGATTCCGTCTTCAAAAAGTAATTAATTAATTGTTAATTAAAATTAAATGCTAATTATTATTTAAATGTATAATATATTTTCTAGAATTGCTTTAATTATGGTGTTTGTTTATGATGCCTGCGTTTTTGTAAATGAAGATGTGCGTGCAATAAAACTCTTTTGTGACAACACGGTTAGTTACTACTTGATTTGATACTTAACAACTTTACTTTTATACTTGACTTGTTACTTAAGTGAGAATTGGTCTCAACTCAAATTAAAATTAAAAAGACTTTAATACCAATTATGTTAATTTACCTCATCCTACCCCATGCGGTTGTGAATAAATTAGATATCGTAAAATTTACATTACTCGGCACATTTCACAGCTATATTGCGCTACATATTATCTGCATGCACAAATATTACCACCTGTAAGCAATCAAATGTTTAACGTTGTGTAATGATAGGAGTGCCATGGAAAGAGGCCCAACTAGGATACAACTTTTAATATTAACTTTTTTTACAACATTCAATGTATTTTAATGAAAAGTTTGTGCAAACTTTTTACAGATTTTCAAATTCAATTAGTTTGTGTATTTCCGGTTTTTTTTTGAGCTCATACAATCTGATTTTTATGGGGTTCAAAAGCTACATTTATTGGTAGAATGACATTATTAAGCGTTTAAGAATTTAGGAGCCCATCTAGTTTTTGTGTAGGATAGCATTGATTTGTATATATTCTTTTCAAGATTTAAAACAAATTTTGCTATTTCTTTGAAGAAAATTTTCAGCGCATCAATTCTCTCGGCAAGAAATATACAACAGTTTAATAAATAGTATTATTTTTCACTTCTGGATTAGAGCAATTTTATTGCTTAATAATAATAAAAATACTAAAGTATCTGCAATATTATTAATATCATTGCACATACGATAGAAACAAGTTCTGTAATTTTTTTATATGTAAATTGAACAAATAAACTTACATTTTGGCAGAAACAGATCAAATTAAATTTATCAATAATGTTTAAATAATTCAACCACGTTGCTGCAAACCATTAAGTTCAACGAGGTGCGAAAGCAGTCAATTACCCAGAACACCGGAGGAACAAAGGATATTTGTAAATTGAATATGTCTCTCCGAAATATTACGTTCAGTGAAATCATTGTTTTAATTATCCAATTATATCAATATAATTGTTTTAATAAATTCATGTTTTATATAAAAATGCGTTATTATAATAATTGTAAATAATTAAAATTTAGTAATTTATTTAAAAGTATGCTGCAATTTTTAGATTCTTTTTTATAAGAAAAATAAATTACAAAAATTATTGTTAACTTAAATATATAGGTACAACTGCTCGGCAAACGATATTTTGAATAAAGTATATTTACACAAAGAACAAAAAACATTATATTTATAGTCGCAATTTCAAATAATTTACTCTAAATGTTGTCAAATATCTTGTAAAATGTAAACAAAATGGTAAAAATAATAACAACAAAAATACAAAATATAAAAAAATGTAAAGTATCTACAAATCTAAAAATCTGAAATATTGAATAGTGTGCATAAATATCGAAAATAAAAATATTGAGAATATTAAGAAAAACTTTGGAAATTTGGAAAAAAAAAGTAAAAAATGTGTATATTGGCAGGATTGATTTTCACTTTCTACATGCTTAATAAATCGAATGTAAAATATTAATAAACATTGTAAAGTATCTCTGTTACAATATGGATAAAATGTAAAAATAACAAATAATGGTTGCAAAAGCTTAAAAAAATTACAAAAAAAGTTGATAAATGCATACAATTGAATAACAAAACATAAGAGATCCATCATGTAAATTGTGTTAAAATTTTAAAAAAGTGTAGATGTTTGGAAAAGAACCTAAAATAATACAATAAGTAATGTAAAATAACAATAAATCATAAAATACCAAGAAATTTTTACAAAATTGAAAAAAGAAATGTTGCAAAATATCAAAAAAGTTACAAAATAATTAAATATTAATTAAAAAACAACAAATCGAATAATAAGATTTAGAAAATATTGTAAAACGTTGAAAAAAAATGTTGAAAATATATAGAAATTTTTATAAGTGTGACTGCTCAGTCCGGAATCCTAGCTGTGTGACCCCCGAAGCTTAATTTATGGTATATTCGTTACTTACTGGTTAGATATAAAACATTTACTTCACTTTTTCACTATAATAAATATCCCAAAATTTCGCAAAATTTAACTTTAATATAAAATTTAAATTAACAATTTTATAGATAATCTGATTTGACATTTAATTTTAAATTATAGCAGAAAAATGTGCAACCCACTTTATAGAGCTATTGATCACTTGGTATATTTGAAAGAAGCTATATAGATATTGACATATGCAGTTTTTGTCAAAAATAAAATAAAGAAAATATTGCATAATAAAAACGTTGTGGTGCACACTTTTTGGCGGTTTATTATATTATAATACATACTGAATGTATTTTACTTTAAAGAATAATAATTATTACATAAAATATTATAATATATAATTTCCAAAAGCGTCCTAGTCCTAGTTCTGGGTTGTAAAGCATTTAAAGGTTTTATTGAACACTCTGAAATACTAAGATAATAGAATAATATATTAGTAGAATGTGGATTAAGATATTACTTTTGTTCTAAAAGCGTTTATTAGTAATTTTATTATAAGAAAGCAGCATTACAATAAATTTATAGAATTGGAAGAATATTTAAATATGACGGATAAAAGCGCTTTTCAGACTGGCGCTTTCAGTAAGAAGAATTTAATCCGATAAACTCATTGGATTCGAATGGAATCTGTGTTTTAAAATGAAATTTTGTTCAGATAAAGTATGAAGGAAAGCAGAATGGATTTTATTTTTGCCGACCATTTTTTAAACATTCAATAGCAATTTTTGTGAAAATGGTTGTTAATTTATTAATCTATATTACAGTTATTAAAAAATATGTCTGATTATTAGTATTTATTGCAGATACAAAGTACCGATATCTATCTATCTATATATAAAAATATCAATAATTAACAAGTCAAATTGGTACAATTTGAATTATTACTTATTATTATTATTATGTTAATATTTAATTGGTTTAAATAAATTTATTAAAAAGTAATTGTTAAAATTGAACATGAATTTCAATTTTTAAATTTTATTATATATATATATATATATATATATAATTTGAAGTATAAAAAGTAATATTCCATCATAGTACTTTTTTGAGATTATTGCTATATTACCTAAAAACATATTAATAGGATTCATCACTTCATTTACATTCGCAATTAAAGCTCAGATTTAACAAAATGATAATACTATAGTCTGATCTAAATTGGCCACCCCAATAAACCTTTACATAATCCTTGCACAATCTCTCATATTAAATTATCATATCATGGTAATTCAGTACACCGAAAATAAATTACATTTGCATCAAACATTGGATCATATAGTCGTTTAAATTGCATGAGCATTATTATTATAAAAATGAAATGATTTACACGTTTTTCTTATTTAATTTGGTCTCATAATTTACGACTTTGCTAAAGTACAAATATTTATTTTGATTAACTGTTCCGACTTTTAGCAAGAAAACTGTTACCCGACAAACCTCAAAAGTTAAAGAGAGTTCGGAATCGAATGCGGGAGCGGGGGTAGTTCACAACACAAATCGGTTATTTTTATGTAGTTGCAATTTGTCATAAATATAATATTTTGAAATATTATTTCATTTAAATTATAAAATAAATACTCATATAATATGCATAAAACGACGCATATAAAAAACTATAATTGTATGAAATAAAATACTAATGCATATCAGAAAATTGTGTTTATAAAATGGATTGTTTACACAACTGATACAAATAGTACTACTAAAATAGGTAAACTTTCGTTAAAAATAATGTTTGGTGTTTGCTAGGGAAAATATCAAATATTGTACTGCAAATTGAGGTTGTGCAAAAGGGCAAAGTGTAAAGAGCAAAGGTCATATTTTCGCGACTCCGACTAGATACCTAATCTAATTAATTAAATAAATTTTCGGATATTATTGCTAAATTATAAAACAAACATTTGTATGATTTTTGTGAATAAAATAAATTATTAAATAATTTAATTTATGTCAAGTTGTGTGTAAAATAATTAAAATTTATTGTATTTTATTACTTATATTAATAATACAGGTCTGTCCTGTAATTTTATACAGGATATGGCGGAATGAAAGGAAGTATTTGAAATGAAGCTTAGATGTTACTATTTAACAATGAAAAAGTGAAATTATATTCTAAAAAAGAGAGGGTAATGCGAAACTTGATGCGAAAGGAACGACTACAGCAGACATATTCAGTCCGATATCAATTTAATAATTTTTTTGTTGTTAAATGGTAACATTTAAGATTTCATTTGATGTAATTAAATTTCTTTTCCATTCCTTAAAGTTGAATTTAAAAATTCCCGTTCATTCTGTTCCACCTTGTCTAGAAGAATGAGTATTAATAAAATACAGCGTGTTCCAAAGTAAGCGCATGGTTAAAAAAAACGAATACTTTGTTGAGTAGTAGTATTATATTGATATTTATAGTTATATATATATATAGAATGGTTATGATAAAGCTTATCGACTAAAGTCTTTCTGCCTTTAATTGGTTGATTTTATATGAATTGTTTTTTAATTAGAATTAAAATGTTTGAAACATTTTCCGTTTTATTTACAATACGTGTAAAAAATATTATCACTTTTTTCTCGAATGCAAATTTCAAGCCTATTTTTGTAATTTTATAATTTTATAACATCCTTTCACTTTTTGCAAATAAGGCAAGTGGCATCCTTTAACTTTTCCAATTTATGGGACTTATCTTCATAAACACGGAACTTCAGAAAACTCAAGAAAAAATCACAAGACTTTAGAACATTTGAACGAAGTGGCCAGTGCTCATTGTCAAAACGTTAAATAATTTCTACGTACAAAATTTTACAAAAAACAAACAACAATAACAAGGGCTATAATGACTTTGTGCCAAACTAACAAAAATTGTAGTTTGCTGAGTTGAGTGGTTTTACCAAATCTTCTATTTAATCACTCTAAATATTCATATTTTATAAAAATCTTTTATTATATCTTTTACACAAAATTCAAATTCTTCCATAGTGTAACTTTTAATTAATTGTATTTTATTTTTAGTAATAAATATATATAATAATAATAGCAATAATAATATTTTTAATAATAATAGTAATAATAATAATAATAATATAAAAAACGGGTTGTTGTAGATTTTTTTAGTTTGTAACCTATTAATAATCTCATAGTACTGCTTTTTTTCCTGCATGTTAAATGGAATAAAGGTGTTATAAATTTACCATTTACAATGTTCTAGTCTGGCTTGTTGAATTGCCATTTTAACTATTAATCTCCTAAAATGCATTTCACTGACGAGGATGTAGAAAGCTTGATCAAATCCACCGATTCTCCAGCTTTAAAAAATAAAAACATTCTTAAAGCAGCAAGAGCAGGGCAATTCTAGACTAATTACCAGATTGGGTTTAATAAGGCAAACTGAACGCTATTTATCTAAATTTCGTTAAAATCATTCCTTCCTTAAATTATGCAAAGCCCCAAAATTAGCATGTGAAGCTATGTTGTTGCCAATGCAAAAGTGTGAATTGGATGCTGCTATTATTTTCAGCGATATTTTGGTAATTCCTTAAGCTTTAGGATTGGAAGTGTCAATGGAAACTAAAAAGGGTCAAGTTTTTCCATCGCCATTAACTCTGGAAACATTATCCCAATTGAAATGGGAAAGAGCAGTTAATTGATTGGAATATGTAAGTAAAGTAATATGCTTAACTAGGCATGCATTGAATGACAAAGTTCCATTAATTGAATTTTCTGCTTCTCCGTAGACTTTAATGCTCTGCATGATTGAAGGCGCTGGTATATAAGCCACGTCAAAAACAAAATCCTGGATCTATGCTCATGAAATTCAAGCTAGTGAATTGTTAGATAATTGATCTAAAGTAATTGTCGATTATCTTGTAATGTAGGTTGAATATGGCGCACAAATGTTTTAAAGTTAAAGTTTATAAAACTATGATTTCGAATGTACCGTTTATATCCAAACAAATTTGTTAGTAAAATTAAAAGATAAAGAACTACCGCAAGTACCAATATTATTTTTGCAAAAGGTGGCCACTTCATGGATGTGCAAGTCGCAGCTGGATTTGAAGTGCTTAGTTTAGTTTGGGTGACTAAACCCAAAGATGTACATTCTATTGCTAATTTTAATTACATTGCAAGGCAATTTGGCTCATTGCGCTCTCTACTATGACAATTTGATCAAATAAGTTGTTACTAAAATAATGAACGAGTTTGGTTACATCAGATACATTGTTAATTCAGAACATGTATATACGCAGATGCACTTGCGATTGCTGTTAAATGGTTTATTGATATTGTTTATTCTTATAAGCCGACTTAATTGATAATTGTGATTTTTTTGTTATGTTTTTATTTTCTATTTTATATTTTAGCTTTAGTGAAAGTTTTTTTTATAAAATAATTTCTTGTGTTTAAAACAGGAAATTATTTGGGTAGATCTATTTGGGAAGAAATTATAGTAGAGTTAATAATATATAGTTTTAACAAAATGTATACCACACCTATGAAACTGCCAAGGGTGTTGTAGTGGATTAAGATTTTTCTTCTAGTCATAAAGAGTAATAAATGTTAGAGGCGCGGCGAGTGTTCAACTGGATCACTATTCAGACATAGAAGAAAATAGTAGTCAAACCACGTATAAAATCAAAAGTGAGCTTTCAGAGAAAATATCTTTTATTACTTTCACTCAATAAATGTTTTTTAAATATTAAGTACACATATTTTATATTACAAAAAATTTACAACTTTTGAAGTGAACACTTTTATATTGAGGTTTGAGTCCAAAAAAGCGGAGAGGCAAATCGAAACATTTTGAAGGAAGCTGGTGAATAGATAGTGACCGAAGAGAAATGGTCCTCAGCGTGCATTCCCTGCATGCACTGGCTTGCGTATTTGTAGGGCGTAGTGTAATGAGAGGAAGGGTAGGCGTGCATAAATAAAACAAATAAAAATATATTACTAACGTTGACATTTAATTTTTAGTATAAATATTATAATAAAATTGATTTGGATATTTGAAAAATGGAACATGTTTTTTTGAGGTAATTGTACCTATTGAAGAAAGAGAAAACTATTTCTTTTCATTACTACAAATATTAGTAGTAAGCAGGTTTCAAACTTGATTTAGCAGTAAAATCTAAATAACCAAAAAAATTACATTTTTCCTTTCTCTAAATAACCAATTTAATCAAAGGTTTCACTTCTACTGTGTGTGATCTAAGCACACTTACATTTTTTTTAACACTTGTTAAAAACAAATATTTCTGGGGTTGCGTTTCAATAATATTAATTATGTCATTTATAAAAGCATGCAAATCACTCAAATTTGAATAATGCGGCAAAGTAATAATTTTTGGAACAATTCCATTGAGGTTATATTACTAAAACTACTGCTTCAATGTTTCAATCCTAAACTGAAAAAATCAAAATAAGCTAAATAAAAGTAATTCTTATTGATATGCTCCGGCAAAAAAGTAAAAAACGTAAAATCCGTTCTCTAATTAATCATTTGTAACATAAAATTTGCTAATGCTTGTCTGACACTATGCAATTTATTATATCAAAAGTTGTACAGTTTTTGAAAATACGGCATTCCATTAGCTGAATTTAAAATAGCAGCCAATAAAATGTTTAACAACAAATTGTACAACTTTTGATACAATAAATTGCATAGTGTCATAAAACTTGTGATCTATAAAATAAAATTTTCTAAAATTTACAACAGATATTTAAAAAATTCTGATTTGCTATAGAAAAACTATTTAAATTGCAATTGTGTTATTTATAGCAAAAAATTATTATGACAAAAAATGTACAAATCTAATTTTAAATGGAAAATTTAGGAAATAATTGTAATTTAAATAAAGAAAACTTCCTAAAAATAGTTAGTTTTGAAAAAATAATTATTAAGAATTTTGATTTATGACAGAAAAATTTCCACTTTTGACAAAAAACCTACTATAAATTACGAATTGTTAGATGCATCATCTGTTTAGCTTAAAAATAAGTGTTTTCGGAAAAAAACGTAAGTTGAAATTAAAATGTTCCGAGAAATGCATTATAAAAAGTTTCCATGTTTATAGAACTTTTGAGGAAACATTCATTATATAATAAAACCATTGTATCTATAAAAACATAATTGGTTATTTTTATTTGCAGAAATTGAGTCAATCGTTCGACGAAAATACAACATAAGCGACGACGACTTCCGGATAATGGAGACGGTGGTGTTGAAGTCGGAGCCGCACCGGGCTGGCAGACAGTGGAAATTTGCGGGCGCCTTTTACTACGCCACCACCGTACTCACGACAATAGGATATGGACATTCCACGCCCAGCACAATTGCTGGCAAACTGTTTACCATGTGTTACGCCATGATAGGCATCCCCTTAGGACTGGTTATGTTTCAGAGTATAGGTGAACGAGTCAATAGATTAAGCAGGTATGTTATTATTAATTTAAGTCAATTAAATCAATATTACCAATCAAACATTTATTGCATTGTTGTGTATTGCAGTGTAATAATACGTTCAGTAAAGTCTTCCCTGCATTGCCGCCAGACGACGGCGTCTGAATTGGATTTGATATGTGTGGTAACGACGCTGAGTTCGCTGACCATCGCCGGAGGCGCCGCTGCATTTTCCAGATATGAGGGTTGGAGTTATTTCGACTCCGTATATTACTGCTTCATTACCCTCACAACTATAGGTTTTGGAGATATGGTAAATAAAAAATAGCACAATACAGTCTTTATGGCGAGGTCCTCGAACTTACAGTAGTTTCTTAAAAGTAAACACATTTAATATTAATTTTCTTTTATTTTAGGTGGCGCTACAAAAAGACAGTGCACTTAGTGATAAACCTGAATATGTAATGTTTGCTCTAATATTTATTCTATTTGGATTGGCGATAGTAGCCGCATCACTCAACTTATTAGTGCTTCGATTCGTAACTATGAATACCGAAGATGAGCGAAGAGACGAAGCACAAGCAATGCAGGTATAACAAATTGTAATGTGAAAATTAAACAAAAAAATGCACGTTACTAATTTTCAGGCTCTCGCTGGTGCTGTACGATTAGAGGGTGATGTAATAACGGCGAATGGGTCAATTTTGAGCGGGCATATAGGCCATCATTGTACAGAAACGACTTCCATTGATGTTGATGATACCTCCGTGTGTTCCTGTCCTTGTGGATGTTTTTCATCTAATAGTAGACACAGGTAAATTATCTTATTTTACCACCAACAATAATTTATTGCTACGGTCACTATTAGTAAAATATAATATGTATTTAGATAATTATTTTTGCAAAATTAATTTCTTAGCAAAACAAAAAACAAGCAGACGGAATGATTAATGTTAATGTTTATAAAAAACGCATCAAGTAGACACATATCATTTATGTCATTTATTATCTCAAGTGATGTAGTATGTGATTAACAGCGTAAATGCTCTAACCACTACCTTAAATTAATAAATTAATGGCATACCTAAAATTATAGACAGTTTGAAAAATTTATTAATCCAATTTAAACATGTTTTGGATGATTTTAATCAAGCGCGTTTAATTAAAATTGGCAAACAAATTATCTCAATTCTAGCATACAATTATATACAATTATATTTATTTATATAAATAGAACACCGAATTGAATTTCTTGTTCTGTTGATGTTAGCTTGGTTACACTAAATGCAATTTTCCAACGATGTGGAAATCATACGTTTCTAGGATTACTAACACAAAGACGACTTGAATAATGATGAAGGGTGTTATAAAGCTAATTAAACAATAATTCCATGCATGCATGTAACTAACTGTAACTCATGATTGTTGCTATACAACTAAACTCGCTACGGGATTTGTGAACATGTTTAGAAATTATACAACACTTAAGCCAGAGCTTTTGATAGTAAAATCTATTTGTAAAATAATTAGTTTACAATTTTTCAGATGTTGACATCTTAAGTGCTCAATATTGAGTGCTACCGCATACGTAAGTGTGCTTTTTAAAACATTTGTAAAGTTTTCATTATTATTTATATAATGCTTTTTTAATTATACCATTCTAGAAAATGTATCCTGGAAATTAGATGGGCATTTTACAACGACAATAACAATATATTTATAGTATTACTGGAGACAGTA
Source organism: Tachinus sp. AB-2021 (assembly GCA_030264575.1). Lineage (NCBI taxonomy): Eukaryota > Metazoa > Arthropoda > Insecta > Coleoptera > Staphylinidae > Tachinus > Tachinus sp. AB-2021. Next base: position 2,206 of record JARJEC010132282.1, on the reverse strand, counting down.
CTACTAGACATGCAATTTTAGAGGAAAACGAAAGTTTTTATCTACTTTATCCGCTATTTCTCCGGACGCTTTGCACTCAGCAGTAACTTCAAGAATAACATTCATTCTAATATATAAAAGTATATCCCCTTTATTATGTTCTATTCTAAAAATTTCATTTACTAATAATACTATTCTCTACAGTGCAGCAGATAGAATTATAGTTTAGGGTCATAATTATGAATTTTAAGTTTTATACATTTGTTGATTAATAAATTTATGATGAATAATTTATTAGCAAAGCGGTGAAAGAGTTTTAACAATACTTTTTTTAATTCTAGAAAAAAATTAAATTATCATAGTCTTTAATTAATTGACAAATCAATAGATCTCACAGATCAAAATTGTACAAAATGATGTACTTGCTAAAATACAATTAGCAGAACTTTTGTGTTAACCTTTTTATTTTACTTTCTCTACGGGAAAATTAAAGAAATTAAAATATAATTAACTATTTGCGGATGCAATTTTCTCCATTAAAATTCTCTCACGCAGCATCTTAGATCGACTTTTTTAAAATCAGCTTCCGCTAAACTGAGTTGGACTCAAACTTTCCGTTCATTTTTTTTTCATTCACATAAAAAGAATTAACAACCCTAGACGTGTTAATTTAATTCTGATTTTTGTACTAATTTCACCGTGCTTGCATTGTCAAAGTAAAGTGTACAATGTTTGTTTATTAGTTTCTTAACTGATATGCTGTTTTGCTTGCAGATATTTTTTCTGTTTTGGTAGAGAACCTAAACAATGCCTTCTGCAACTGACTAGCCCACGTTACAGCTTTATGGCCTAGGGTTGCAATTACACTAGTTGTTGAACTTCTTGCTTCTTTTTTTCCAATAGATATGAATACAGCCGTTTTAGTTAATTTTAGTATTAAAATGTAGAATGCTCTATGGCTGTAGCCAAGTACATGAAGGAACTCACCGCTTGTCAATAGAATACTGTGATATTTTCTAAGTCATCACTTTTTTTGCACAAAATTTGAGTTAAAATCCCATTTTCTTTGCTATTCTGAATTTTCTAAGAACTATTTAGTTCTACTAATTTATCGTTATAAGCTCATCTTCATTACTATGTTGCAAACATATCAACAATTCTTTTTGTTCTAAATCCCATTTTCTTTGTTATTCTGATTTTTTTAAAAACTTTTTAGTTCTTTTAATTTATCGTTATAAGCTCATCTTCATTCTGCTAAACTTACTTCTAACAATTCTTCACATACTTTGCAACATATCAACAATTCTCTTTGTTCTTACGGTAAAAAGACATTGATTTACTTCAATTTTGTCTTCAAAACCGCCAGAAGCTGTTCTAACATCAACTTAATTGACTGTCATCCTCTTTATACAAGCCACCGCCAAAAAATTTGAAAGGTGTAACAGGACTAAATGTTATTCCATAGTCAATTCCCTACCTGAAGGTATTTTTTTGCCCAATTAATTAAGCATTAAAGAAAAGTTTTCCAGTATCTACAGTTGTATTATTTAAGATGGAACTTTTTTTTTAACTTACATTATTTCAGGATATTTCAGATTTTTCCACACAAACTTTTAAGGTTGAAGTTTGTGTGGAAAAATAGTAATCGGACCAACTATATACTAATTGGCCTTAACGGCCCAATTTATGCACAACCCATGTAGAATGGTTTACATTTTTTACATGGCCAGTCCACTTCGACATTATTATTCTATATGGATGCTTGACTCAAGTATCTTTTTCTTTACAACCCGTTGTTGTTAGACTGGCTTGTATGTACTCCAATCATGTACACTTAATCTCTGGTATATATACACTGTAATTTTATGAACTTGGGCTTTTCTTTTAATTTATCATCGATTCAATTTTCCAAACCAAAAATGGTTTTTTCTTGTTCAACCTAACCGGCAACACATTGTATATTAGCTAACTCTTTTTTATGAGCTCTTTAACGCTGACTTCAAACACATTGTCGTGATGCGTGCATTGAAAAGAACTTCAGGTTTGAATTTTATATTTTGGCTTATAACAATTTCTTTCTTAGTTGAACTCTATATGCATTGTATTCCCAAAAGTATTTCTACTAGTTTTCCATAGTCGATAGATTTAACGGAAATATAGGTTTTGGAAGTCCCCGAGTAAAGTAAAAAGTGGGTTTTAGATAAATGTCTGTAAGTATGCATGTGTG
>JARJEC010132270.1:0-10953 GCA_030264575.1 Tachinus sp. AB-2021 | reverse complement strand
ATTAAACTATTCTATTTAGAAACTTCATTTTATTATTAGAAGAAAATATATTGTTAAATATTATAATTACAATATGCCGCATTCAATTGATCCGTATAAATATTTATATTTTAAAAGGAAACATATAATTTCAAAATAGCATAATTCAAATAGAGTTGACTTCTAAATTAAGTTCTTTTTTGCACGAATAGTTAAGATATGACCTAAAAATAAAACTTTAATAATGTTTTTATATATCGATTCATTAAAGATAATGCGCTTGGTCAATATTAACATATTATTATACGACAATCAAATAAGTTTTATTTTATATCGAGCGCTTTGATATTTTTGTTAATTAAGACCGATAATGCGCTTTATATCAAGCGCTTCAATATTTTTATTAATTAATACCGGTAATGTAATATATCAATTAATTAAACCGATAATGCGCTTGTTCACTATTAACATATTATTATACGGCAATGAAGTAATCTTTTGTTTTATATCGAGCGCTTGGATGTTTTTATTAGTGCTGCATCGCATACGCGCCGAATGTCTCAAACAATTGCCGTCTGTCTGGCCCTTCTCTAGATAGTTGGGATTAGGCGCACTAGCTGTCGCACCATCTCCAATTTAATAAATATTCAAAGGTTGTACTATTTTGTGTATTTTTATATTTATATAATAATAGTTATAATTATATAAACTTACCTTTGTATAATGAGAAAATAGTAAAATAGAAACACCAACACTACACTACCAGTTTTTTTTTCTAATCGTGTTCAGCTAAATACATTCTAATATTACTAATGCCGATTTAAAATACGCAACGATTAGAATAAAGACAATAATATAATATATTAACACTTAAGGATTGAGTGTGTCAGGTTTTTTTTGCATATCTTATAGTCCTATTGAATGAATCAAGTTTACTTCGGTCCAAATATTTTTTCAGGTAAAATTCAAAGTTACTTTCTTTAGACAAAATTTTATAAAGTCTCTCGGCATATTTTCTAAAATAACAAATCCGATTAATATACTGCAATGAGTATACAGTTGAATATCTCACCTGGTTTCTAAATTTTTATCCTCCAAAAAATGTGCCAAATTTAAAATTATTCTTCGCCTCGAATGTTCGTGATTGGGATTATTGAATAATGGAGTAGACTCAGCTATGACAACTGCACAAATTAGTAAGCGAATTGCAGCGCATCGCACCAACGGATTGCGATGAGTGGGTCCTTTGGCACATAAAGCACGGATTGCATGGAATGTTGTTATATGTGTAACCATGCAATCCAATGCTAAGTTGGCATCTTGACGTATAAATTTATTAGAATCAGCTGTTTTATATAACAATAAATTAACCATATCATCAAACTCCTAAATAATTAGAAAAAAAACATATACGTCAAAATGGACAATCAATAATATTTACTTACTGGTCGTCTAGTATCTTTCATTACTTCAAAATAATGACCAGCTAATTGACAAGCAGTTCTGCAAACGTGGGATCTAGGACTTCTCAATAACTCCAATAATTTTTGATTTGCTAACGTTAGAAATGAATATAATGTCTCAGGGTCGCTATTTCTACCAATATCTAGTAATTCAGCTAATCCCTTTAATGCGTAATTCCTAAAAGTTTTATATGAACACTAATGCTAACTTTTTTTCTAACTTACCAGTCAGGAGATTTTATGTGGCTTAAAATAATAAATATACCATTGTCCGATGATGCAGTAGAGCCTACAAAACTTGAATCGCTCTGCTAAAAAAAAATACATTTAGTATTTGATTTTTTTATTATAATAAATTATTAATACTAGTTTATTAAAACCAATTGAAGGTAATCTAATGCGTTTAAGACAGTTTATATTAACTAACTCATATTATCATTTTTATTTAATCAAAAACAATTAAAAAAATAGTTATAAGCCGATGGTATCTGATTGTGCCTAATATACAAATACCATATTTCTTTAGCATTTTTAGGAATAAAGGGCATCGCACATCCGACAGATTGGCGGCGATGCGCGGCGCTGCGAGGCTCTCGGCATTTTATTATGCATTGCTCTATGACGGGTCGGTCGACTTGATTTTGTTTAACACTAGCTGTACCCGGCACCCAAAGAAAGAAAAAAATGTGCGCTTTATTTCCGTTTATTGTATTGCTTTTGTATACATAATATTTTTGTTTTTTCATCTTTCCACCACCCGGTACTCCGTTAAAAAGCTGCCAGATTACTATATTTATATTAACTTCTACTATTGAAGATCCTACTTTATATTGAAACTCTACCGTTACAGGATAGTTCTGTTAAAAGGAGTATTCATCAACATCGGCGTTACAGCCAAAATATAAGTTCAACTCCGTCATCTGTCACAAAACTATGTGATAAATGCATTTTAAAGTTTTATTAAAACTAAAGTCAGTTGGTTATGTCGGTTCCAGTTCTAACCTTGCCAGATTTTGCTCTAAAGACTCGAAAGTATCTTATTTTTAAAATTTTCATCAATTGTCTATTTTAATGAATATATTTCACAATATATTCAATATCTGCTATAAAACTTTAACTGTTGGAATTTTAAATTTTGATAATTTATACTACAATACTTAGATGCCGACCATGTTTCTTTCATTTCAAATTTGTATGGCAACATGTTTTATAACTTGTCGGCATTCGCAACAGTGTCTAGGATAAACATATTGTGTAATATAGATATAGATTTTTGTCGGTCATTTAGACGTCTCATACTTGTCTCCGTATAATAAAGTTCTTTTTACATTCATTTGATATTTGTACTGCTACAGCTGTGTGTTCGTATGGCATAAAGCATAAACTTCACTTCTAAGAAATACTCCTTAATAATGTTGCTACAAATATTATATTTTAATTTAATTTTTCTATTGCTGTACCTTTTGTTGTTTTTTTCAGATATTTTATTTCCCACGTTGCTGTTTTATGTAGATAGAAGCTTAATTGAAACATTACATTTATACGAACCTTTGCCGTATGTCTCAAGTGAAATGTTAATTCTTTAACTCTTTAATCTCACAATCACGTTTTGTTATTAAAAGAACTTAAACTTTTTCTTTTTTATTGTTTCAGTTTTGGCATTTTTGGGATTAAATTTTAATTGTTATTGGTTTGAAATAGTCTCTTTAGTCCTTTACTTGGTTGTTTGTCCTCGCAAATTCTACTAAAGTTTTAGTATATTTTTCTGATAATTTTGTTCCGGTGTATCAGACATAGTTTTATCAATGAGATTTTTTTACATAGTTGTGTCAAGAATTCTTTAAAAGTAGTTTCTCCTACAGTTAAAGAGGATGTTGACAATTCTTTACTTATAAAATATTATATTTTTTTTAATATTTGTTATTAAGTATAAATAAATCATTTTATTGGCATTACTTGCCATTTTAGAACAATAAGTAAATTAGTTACTGTTTAAGAGCGGCAAATATTTCATTAATTGGTATGGTAAATTGATAAAAAATAAATAACGTTGCAAAGGGACACGTTGTAAAATGTCATATCATTAAGAAATGTCAATTAAATATCGGGAAAATATTGAAAAATATCTAGAAATGTTATGAGAAACTTGTGAAAAAATGTCAGTAATACATTACAAAATATTAAAAAACTTTTGCAAAATGTTGTGAATGTCAAAAATACAAAATCTTTAAAATTATTCAAAAATTGATCCTTCATGTATATTTTATAGCTACATTCAATCTGTTTATTATTTTAATAGTAAAATTTTATTCTCAAAATAAACTGAATTTAAATAGAATCAAAGTATATTTTAAATCAAATTTGAAAGTTATCAAACAAAGTTATAATACTATAAAATAATGAAAGAAATGTAGGATCCAAACATGGTATAAATATGGTTCATATTTATAGTGTTGGCACTACATATGTCATTTACAAAATTAAATTTACGTTTGAAGTAAGCTGTAGAGTAAATATCAATTTTGCTAGTGGCTGTAGATAAAAATACTAATAATTGTTTGCAATAGTGTGAAATATAAATATTGTAAATATTATGATAAAACTATGTTGATAATTGTCTTTTGTACAATTGACCTTTTTCATCTATTTGCAGTGCTTGTTATGGCGTCATTAAACTGTATTTACTGTTCCTGAACAGTAACTAATATCACCTGATGTCAAAGTCGTCATAGAATTAAAACCTGCAAAAATCCGCTAGACAGGGCAATTTATAAAAAATGGCCAGAGCTGTAACTTTCTTATTTATTATGCAATTTTCAAAAAGAAAACCAGCTTTTAATCGCATCATAAATACTATTATTGTTTCTAGATTTTAAATTTAGTTTAAAATAAAAATAATCAAATGGCCAACAAAAATCTATTTGGAAAATCTTAAAATCAGTCGTATTATAAAAATTAAATCATGTGAATTAATAAAGATTTACAAATATACTACGTTTATGACATTTTATAAAATTTATTTTAAAATTTTAAAATTGAGCTGGTAGCTGCCGAGAATCGATACATAATTTACCACTTGTTTTGCTGCATAAATAGGTTCAAATATTCCTGAATACGTTAAAGGTTTTACACGCCGCGTACTTAATACATACAGATGGCAATATTTTACAGCAACAAAAATACAATAAATTACTATTAACAGAGGTGTAGCTCTCAAATGATTGCTACTTTATCTATTAATTAATTTTAATCTTGTTCAGTGAAAATTGTTTAGAAAAGAATAATCTATCTGGGTATAAAACTAGATTTTTGATTATCTTCATAACAAATGCCTTTATTTATGTTTAAACCTTTATTTATATGTATGCAAAAGCAATTTTTCTTATTTTCTTTATTCAACACATACTCGTTTGAGCCCAGAGAATCAAAAACACCTGATTTATAAAATTAAGTTAATCAATAAACACATTACATAAAATGTACGTTTTTATGTTACTAGAATTACGTTATTAAATGTTATGTGAAAAAACGTAATAAAAACGTAAATAATTTGTTTAAGGTAAATTATATGCAAATTGGTTTACGTATAAAAACGTTACAAAATTTATATTAAAAAACGTTAATTTTAATACTTTTCTTTTCATGTAAATTTAAAATGTATAAAACGTAAATTCTTCAACGTTAAAATAATGTATTATAATTTGCGTAAATTTTACGTAAATTATTAACCATATTATTTGCATATTACTAAATATATGCCATGAGTGTACGCAGTGTTTGTGTTGTTAGTCCATGTCAATGTTTATTTTGAACTAACTATGAATGACGGTACTGTAGGGTGTCCAAATTTGTTATTTATTATGAATCAATTTTCTAGTTTTATTATTTAACATATTGAAGTTGTGTCATTTACAATTTTTGTTAGATACGTCCATATACATTGATACATAACCTCTCATATTGTGTTAATAAATGAAAGGTAAAGTAAAAAATATCATTATATCATGTTTAATGTTGTTACTGTGACAGGGTTTGTAGTATTTATGTATATAATTGATTTATTATTTTTTGTTATAGATAGCATCGCCACAGTATTGATGATAAACATTGTTGATTATGATTTGTGACAACAAAAAATTGTTATTTTAAAATATAAATTATATATTTTAAAATATAAAATTATTTTTACATTACCTGTTTTTATTTCATTTATAACCATTTTAACAGTTCTTTAATTAATACACATTGCTCAAAAGTACTATTTCAACACTTGCAAAAAAAATTTAAAAATTTTATTACAAAATTGATAATAAAAATGATAATAAAAATAATATACTATTATTTAATAGCTGAATTCTCAAAATCCAACATGACATGACTGATATTTATTAAATTTAAGAAATATCAGTAATTTCATGTTGCACCTAAAATTTATTATTTGATAATATATTTTGAAATAAGTAAATAATTAATCTACAGATTTGCGTAAATAAAACGTAAATAATGAATGTAACATTTGCATGTTTTTTGAATGACCATTTTTTCATAAAATGTACGTTTTATTATATAAATTTTGCATTTACGCTTTGTTACGTAAATTTTGCGTTAATTTTACGCAATTTAAATTGTACTGTATTTTTGTAAATTTTCATATAGTATTTTATGTTTCATTGACGGACATTTTACGCAAATAAAACGTAACAAACTACGTAAATAAAACGTTTTATGAAACGTTTAATATTTCATAGTTTCAAAACGTAAATAATACGTAAAAGTTTTTTGTCGGTGACCTACAAGTCATTAGTTGACTCTTACGTGAATGTTTTAAAAACTGTTTATTTTTAAACAATGATAAGTGATAAATATCGTATGACTTAATATATACTTACATAATGATTAAGGTTTGTCTTTGCAGTTACCTTGCATAATTCTTCACTTTTTGAAAATCGAGGAGATACTTCTGTTCGGCTCTGATCTATATATGGTATTTTAGCTGCTTCAACTTGTATCGGATGGGAGACAGGACTTACAGAACGTCCTTTGTATGTCATTCCTACTAAATTTTTAACACTATCCACGACCTGCTTAAGACTTTTTTGTTCGCTAGCTAATGTGGGACTCATGAATGAATTGCTACGTTTTGTATGAAATCCAGAATATTGACTAAATTGATCCTTGCCAGTTAAATCACCTTTATTAATACACGTTTCTTTATCTGCTGTATTTTCAGAATCCTGTTTGTTTTTCATGTCTTTGTTTTTATAAAAATGAAGAACTCGTTTATCTTTTTCCTGTTCTAATCTAGGAGACAATTTACTTTCATTTCGTCTGTTTCTACGTTTAGGAGATAACGAGTCATTTCTACTATGTGGTTCAATGTAAGAACGACTTTTAAATTTATTCTGATCAAACGAAAGCTTAGATATTGGTTTCGATATATTTTGTTTTATAGGTAATTGATTGTTGGAGGAGAGTTCAACTTTCTTCCCTACTACAAAATCAAGCGGCAGTTTGTGATCTTTGTTAATTTTGTCTAATGATGTATTTGGTCGCCAAACGGTGTCTTTTGTACTAGCACAATCTAAATTGCTTTTTTTATCTGAAGATTTAAACATTTGCGAGCGCCATATATCTATGTTTGTTACTTTTTCATTTGTTAAATGTTCTCTATTTGTATCATCATCATGCAATAGTTGCTCTCGCCATGTTTCATTAGATGTACCCATATTTGCCTGAACACAATTTGGTGTATGTTTTAATTTATATCGTTCTTTGTCCAAAATCTTTCCGTTGTTGGTCATGCTACTAGTTGATGTTATGTTATATGTTCCTCTGCTATTTGAGGTATCTTCCTCACACATAGTACTGTCTGCATCCCTATTGTAAATTGTTGTCATATTTCCTTCAATTGGATTTGAAGAATCGTCAAATTTATATTTGTCTTGTCTTGGTTCAGCTGGTGGTTCAATCATTTCTGGATAATAATCATGTGATGCGTGATTATGATTATTTGATAAATTTATTTCAGAAGTACTTTTTTTAAGCAACAAACGATTACCTAACTTTTTTCCGTCAATTCTTCGTTGATTTATTAAACCCATTTCTCGATCTGTTGGATGATGCACTGTACGCATATTTTCCGTATTTGATGGCAACTCGTTATCTAATATCGGATTTCTACGTATTGCCATATCTGTATGTTCACCATTATTAATATTATGATACATTATAGGTTCATTGTTTCCATATGGTACCATATACATTGGTAAGTTTCTATTTGCACAAAAATTTTGATAATTATAATATACTTCTAAAGGTTTACCAGGACCTGATAAATAATTATATTCTCTATCGGGTTGTAACAAAGGATACGCACTTCTAGGTTGGCAATTTGTATTTGTTGTGAACTCAGGATCTAATTTTGCAAGTTCAATTATGGTTTTGCTCGTTTGCGTACATGATTCTTTATTTGGATGATGATTCTGACTTGTTTTCTGTGGAATATTCTGCTCGGTTCTTTTTACGTATACTGGTGATCGAAACATATTCCAGTTTGGTCTTGTTTTTTTCGATTGACGTGCACTTTCATCTTCGTTTAAATCAGTGTCATTTTCGTTTCTCTCCTAAAATTTAACAGAAATTGCAGAACAAACCAAAATAGATAATTATAGTGTGCTTACCATGAGCAAACAGTGTTATCCATTAAAAAAAGTCAGAGATGAAATTTAAAATTTTGATATCTATCAAAATTTGGGGAACAATTGAACGTACTTGATTTCCAACGACTTTAAATGTGTCACTCCAAAAGAATTATTTAAGATAAGTACTAATTTATCAAACCATTGTCCAAAAGAGTGATGAAATGTTATGATTTATATAAGCGCACTTTGCACTGACATAATTTATGACATATGAATGACAAATCTTAAAACCCGAAATTTCACTTTGATCAAATTATCTATAATTTCTAGAAAGCGGGTAAGTAGTTTTTTTGTTTACTTTAAATTTTAATATGCAACTGCTTACATTCCATATATATTATACCAATTATTATGTAATATTTGGTTTCTTTCACATTGAAGTAAATTTAGTAATTTTATATACATTAAAATTAAATATCTATTTAATAATCTATTTGCCATGTTAAAAATGGAAGACATATAAACATAGAGTTGCGGATTGTAATAACTTTACGATAATATAAATTAAAAAATATAAAGCAAATTTTAATAATATTAATAATTAAATAAAAACATAAAAGCCAGGATATCTAATTTAATCAATTGGTTGCAGTATAGTTTCAAAAGTAGTTAAAACTGTTATGAAATGTTTATTATTTAAATCAAAAATACAAAATATTTAGTTTTTTGGGATTCTGTAATATTCACACCGTAATATGTACAGGATGTCCCAACTTATCCGTTGATTATTGCTAACTTTGTTATTATTAAAGTTATAACATTGGTTCAATATAGTAGTAAGTAAAGTAGTAGTAATTTGATTGTTTAAAACAAAAAAACAATTAAATAACTAGTTTATGAGATATTTACAAAAATAACATTTTTTTAAATAGAACACCCTATAGATGTCTACATATTTCACAAAAATAATTCTGAAAAAAAAAATATAAATAAACAAATAATGCGCACTCTAGTATTATGTCAACTTTTGAAATAAAACTCACTTTATTTTACAAAATTTGTTTATTGCGTACACAAATTTTGTAAAATAAAACTTTCATAATCAATAAATTTAAAAAAATCATAAACTGCTTCAATAATATTTCTAAAGTTTACTTAAAGTTAGAGAACGTATAATATAACTTATTTATTTAGTCTAAGATGGTAATGCATTAATAATTTTTTGGTCAGAATTCTTTTTGCTTTTAAAATATGTTGACATATATATATATATAGGGTGTCTCTTTAAAAAAAATATTTGTATGAATATCTCATATACTAGTTTATTTTTTTCTGTTTTCACCTTTAAAATTTGCAATAAAAATACTACCACATTGCTGATTTTACCGATGTTGTAACTTAAATAATAACAAAGTTAGCAATATTGAACGGATGAGTTGAAACATATTAATATAATATAGATATAAATAGACCCCTGTTTGCTTTGCTTTATAATACTTATTTACTTGCCACACACATGTTAATATGTTTAATATTTTACAGAAAGTTTCATATTTAGCTTATGTTCATATGTTATAGAAAATAAAATCCTGTAAAAGGCAAAAATACAAATCAGTATTATAAATTTAACATAGATAGAAAACAACTCAAATCGAGAAAAAAGCATCTTTGAAAAAAAACTTTCTTACCTACTCTCTTCGAGATATTTTGCAAGGTTAAATCTTTAGAAGATACAAGTTCAGCGTGCGGCAACCATGGATTGGGGGATTTTTAGAATGATTGTGACACATATGTGTCTTGCCCATAGGGAAGTTAAATTATATAACTATATGGAAATACATTGGTATACAAGGTATTCCAACCACCTTACTTATCTGTATACCATTGCTAATTTTGTTAATAATGCAGTTACAAAATTGGTTAAATTTGTAAAGTAAAAGTATTTTTATTGCAAATTTCAAAAGTAAAATCAGAAAATCATTAGAATAACTATTTTATAAAATTGTAACAATAATAACATTTTTCACATGTTTTGTAAACAAAAAGAATTCTGAACAAAAAATTGTGAAAGCATTACTATCTTAAATTTACAGTTCAAGATCCGATATTAGAAATATATACTCTCATATGTGATTTGAAGATGACAAAGGTTATATCGTAGATAATATAGCTATTGATAAATTCCAAATGGGTTGCCTAGTTATATTGCGTGCCAATACTGTTATGCTTAATGGGTAATTTTAAATTACAACATATATTAGGTTGCAAATGTGTTGATAGTTTGCAAAAAGTTCTCCTCTAAGTCCCGAACTGAAAAAATCCACCAACTTTCCTTGTTCGTCACGAGATAAAAGTGATTTTTATATATCTGCTATTATTGGATTTGATTTTCATTTTCTTTTTTTTATGTACAAAAAATATGTTTTTTTTTTCATAACTTTCAAAAGAAATGTGTAATCATATAATACTTATAGGAAGTTGTAGGCCGTGGAACTTTTATTTGAAGAATAGGTATTATAGAAAAGCAGATAAAATATTGAAGTATTAAAAATGGTTGCTTTTTTAAATATTTTAAAACGAATATAAATTATTATTATTTTTACGATATTTTTTTAATGTTTTTTTAAATCTATTTAAAATATTTTTTTTATTTCTTTTGCTTTCAAAGTTATTCATTTTTTTTACCTTGGAATCCTCAATAAAAATACTACTACTTTACTCATTTAATCCGATGGTGTAAGTTACAATAATAAAAACAAAGTTAGCAATGGCGAACGGATATGAGACACTCTGTATATACAGTATACATACCCAGTCATGTTGTTTTCTTTTATTGTAAATTGTACGAGATTGTATATTAATTTGTTCCT
>JARJEC010132257.1:0-33373 GCA_030264575.1 Tachinus sp. AB-2021 | reverse complement strand
GCCGACCTTTCTTTGATGGCCTCTCTGATCTCGCATCACTAGATGCGCGGACTCTCATGAGGTTCATTCATGGCTCAAAATGGTTTGAAATCCCCTGAGGAGGGTTGTATCTTTAAGTCTTTGAGTATTAGTTACTAGTGGTAACACAATGGGCCCATCTGAGGCTTATGTGAGCATTGGCTGCCACTTATACCTAACCAAACCTAACGTGCACGGAACGTCTAGACAGTATTTTCAGTTTTTCTTATTATCCAAAAAAGGTGTACTCAATGAGACTTTCCTTAACCTGAACAAGTCAACCCTTCAAATAAGGAGTATCCGGATTTGAACCCGGGACCTGTGGAACAGCAATCGCACTAAACATTGGACCACTTTAGTGGCAAATCCTTACTTAAAAGAAAAGGTTGACTTGTTTAGGTTGTGGAAAAGTTGTATTGAGTATATTCGTTCAGATACGAAGAAAAACTGTAGATTCCGTGTTTTGTTTAGATATTGCGTGCCCGTTAAAAAAACCCAATAAATCAGGTTGCAATTTATGGGTTAGCGGCAAAATTATCTATTGTGGTTAACTCGCTTCGGTGATTAGTTTAAATAAAAAGAACATAATTAGGCCGCCGTTGAATAATGCATTAACAAAAAACTAAAATACATTTTTATCTCTAATTCATAAATCTTTAGAAATATTGTAATATACACTCCTTGCAGGAATATTGATTAATTTTCTGTACTTATTGCGAGGAAAATGTAAAATTAAAAAATATCGAGCAAATTTAACAAAATTTGCAGTATTACAATTTTTAGGAAACGTGTTTAGTGTGTTACCCACATATTAGTGTATGTTATTGGAACATTATAGCAAACTTTTCATAATACACGACTATATCTTTTTACCAGTTGGCTTAGTTTTTTTGCGTCTAGAACTTATCCAGCTGTATAAAAAAATTATTGAAAATACTAAATAATTAATTACATTATGTATCTCCTTATTAGTGAATACAAATTATAAAATAGCAGAACTAAAATGATAAAAACAATATTTAGATTAACAATAGTCTACGATTGTTTTGTTAATTTTGGTGTTTTCTGCGGCATTCCCGCTTAATACGTTAGATTTCGCAGCTGATGTATGACCCCATTGCTAAGGCTCCTTTCACACAACTATAATTGTGTCTGTCCGGTCTCGTATAGTGTTGTATAGCAGTCTTACATTGCCGTAATGGCTTCATTCAAACCATCCAATCACGATAGACTGCCAAATTATTGCCGTTTGGTTAGTAAGGGTCAACCGAATTATAAGACTGTCGTGAGTTGTATAATTCGCAGAGGGGCAAGAGCGGCAATGGTAGCCTTCACACTATACGTATGTCGTCTCTCGGTTTTTAGTATTTAATTGCTTTTTGTTTGCTAAAAAACGGTTGCATTATTAAAACCGAACCGAATAACCCATAGCAATTTTTGTATATAGATTCGACGCCCGACAGACACAATACTGGTCATGTGAAAGGAGCCTTACACTCGTACAAATGATTGAATATTTGTTCAGTTTATAGGCGACCACAAAAGGCATACATAGCAAACGTAAAGGAAAATCTGGGTATGGCGCAGTCAGGAGGAATTGTAGTAGGCAGAGTAAAATGTGGTCATTGCCTTATGCCGACGATATGGTCATTGTTACAAGAGAAGGTAAATAAATGAAAAAGATGATCAGTAAAATATTTTAGAAAAAAGGGTTAGAAATAAATGTAAAAAACAAAAATAATGATGTTTATGAAAGGAGTGGGGAGGCGATGAATAGAGGATTGGAAATGGGTAGGGCAAGAGTTTGAGGAAGTGATAAAATTTAAAGATTTAGCTTATGTTATGAGTATGAATAATAGTGAAAATGAGCATATAAAAGAGTTAGCAAAGAAAGCAAATAAGATAGTCGGACTAGTATGGGGATTAGGTTAAAGAATGTTTGAAGTTATGAAAATAAAAGGTATGTTGTTTGATAGCTTCGTAAGAAGTATATTATAGAGCAGAAATTTAGGGATGGAAAGAACAAGAAAAGTTAGAATCGATACAGCAAAGTATTGGAGATGGGTACTTGGACTAAACAGAGACGCCAGGGTATATGGTTCTTGAGAAAATGAAAAAGAAAAATTATTTTCCGGTGAATGCCGGAAAGAGAGCAATAAAGTATGAAGAAAGATTGAGACAGAGAAGTGAAGGTATAACTTTACAAGAATGTTTGAACGAGAAAATAAAATGCAAAAATGAAAATTTTTATTAAAATAGGGAGGGATATTACAATAGGAATGGATATGACAGCGAAAAAGTAGAAAGAATGAGAGCAAATAGAATAATAAAATCGAACGAAATTATGAAAAGAGATAGTGATATGTAGAGGCAAGAATGATGTATGCAAGTCAATGAATCTAGTTACAATGCTGATTATGCATCTGTAATGGAAACAACACTGCCATCATACAATCATAATAAAAGAAAGAAAAATGATTGCAAGTTTTATAGAGAGCGTCAAAATACTGGATGAATAAAAAGGAAAACGTGTGTAGAGTGTTTGGCAATGCCATGGAAACACAGAGCATATACTGAAAGAATGTAATGAGATGAGAAAATAACAAATCGAAAGAGAAGAGGACTAGAATGGATGAGGGCAATAATAAAAAGATGAAAGCAACTGCAAATGCAGTTTAATTAATTATGATTGTAAAAAAAATGTATTTTTGTTCGTAATAAGATTTTTGTAAAGATTGTTTTTATTTTATTAATTTTCAAGGCCGAAAGACACCCAAAATAAACGATATTATTATTATTCAACAGGTTACATAACAATGCAAAGTGAATAATTGGAGACCTGACAAAAATTAATTTGCAAACAATATTTTCCTTTTTTTGGTCATATATTTGTTAACCCAAATTATTTAATTTTAAATATTTCATTAATCCGTTACTGCTGTTTGTTGGTTAAGTTGACTTTTGTTTCAATATCGAAACTTATTTTTACTACTATTAATTTAATCGCAATAATTTTGCTTGTCAATGTACTTGTGCAAATTTGTCATATAAGTCGACTGATTGAAGCACTGTTGTGAAGTCGTGTTTTGACTATGCTATTTATTTTTATAAGGTTACAACTAGTCAATTTGACCGAAAAGAGCAAGTACGTTATAAACAATTTCCCCCTACAACTTGTAACACCAAAAATGAAGCCTCGTTGGATGAATCGCTTAGTCAAAAATGAACTCAAATTTATTAAGTATGAAAAAAAATTTGAAATTAGAAATTTTCCTTGTTGATGCATTACTGAGTGAAACTGGAAAACAGCAAATACGCAATTTGTGTTCTTCTAAGAAGAATAGAAAAGCTTGGCATAGTTCCATAAAATATCATGAACCTGTTCAAGATATATTTGCTGAAAATGTGCGATTAATTATACATTGGCCCGCAAAAAGTGTGCACTATATGGGTGTAAACTTTTTTATTATAATAATAATTATCCACAATAAAAAAGTTTCTTATATAGTGCACAATTTTTACGGGCTACTATATAATTAATCGCACAATTTAATCAAATATATCTTAAACAGTTTGATTCTCTGGAAATATGGAATATTGTACTTTTAACAATTTTGAAAAACTAAATTTTTTTTAGGTATAAATCAGTTGGTATATTTGAAAGAAGATATGTGAGTTTTGACTCATGCAAAACTTTTTTCAAGGAATAAAATTTTTACAAATTGTCTCTATAATTTCTTTTTTGTTTCTTTAGATTTTAAAGGTAAATAAAAGTGAATGGGTTGCAACAATATTGTAAGGAAACATTTTAAAAATAAACATAATTAATTCTTTTCTGCAATTAATTAGGAAAAAATACAAAATAAAATAGACTAATTACAGTTGCAGGTTAATCTTGTTATAAATGATTGTAAAGAGTTACGGCACCCGATATTTTTATACTTGATAATTTGAAGCTCTGTGTTAACGAAAATTTTTTTATTTGAAAATTAGTATATGATTATGAACCTTTATTAATTTTATTATTTAGTTCGATTCCGATATTATTATATTTGGAGCCTGTGCGTGCGGTTTATCAATAAAATCGATGGAACCATAAAATTCACATTAGTTTACACTTGAAACAGATTGAAAAAATATTGTAATTAATTTTTTTTATTGCAATTTACAGTCAATCCAATTAGCAACGATTAATATTCAAATGTAAACTAACATTGTTGTACTAAATAATGATTTTGTTATTATAATTTTTTAATTATTTTAATATTTCTTCATAATTTTATATTCATAAGCCTCTAGCTATTTATTTATTTAAAAAAATATATTCCGTTACATCGACTAAATTGTCTGTATTGTATTAAATCATTTTATATTATGCAATAGACCACATTTCCATACGTTTCTACCATATTATATTATACTAGTGGGAATTATCGATCTGTTCGATTATGTATACTGCATTTGTCTTTGTAGTTAAAGGGATATTCGGTTATCTGAATCCACCCAAAGAGTAATTGCCGTATAAAATGAATATAAATTGTGTTTCCTATTGAAAAAGCGACGAGCGGAAATAATGTCCTGCCCATAAAAACGCGTGTAAAAATCTGCGAGTGGTGACCGCTGGCCGTAAATTAGAATAGACTAGCGTGATTCACGGGCTACAATTGTGACAAATATTTGCCGCCGCATAATTGTGATTTATAGATTTTTGCATTTTTTCCACGTCAATATACATACATCTTTACTGACCGAATTCGATTGCTTGTTTTATTTTGCTTGTTTGCACAAATTATATAGCGGCAAAACGGACAAACCTAATTTGCCACATGAAATTTTATTGTTTGTAAAATAGAAAATTTCTGACAAATTGTTTCTGCACATCTAACACAAAAATATTGCCGTAGATAAATAAATTCATTTGCTGAACTGTGCTGAAAGATTTAACCGAGAGGAAATAGCAGGAGTTCTGAGCGCAATAAATTGAACAATTGAACTAATTTTTTATATATGACACTGTAGGTATAAAGCCTTAAAACAATTTCGTGTATTATTTTTTACTGTTTTTTTATATTGTATTCAAAAAACGATGTCTAATTCATAAATATTTTTAATTAAAACTATATTACCGACTGAATAAATTAGAGATTTCATTCTTGCGCAGGAATTTTTCTAAATATTTAAATTAACATCTAAATGAAATTAAATTTGTACTCTAGCATTTGATAGTTTAATTTATTAATTGATCGATTTTAATATTTGAAGTATTAATTTCAAAATTTTGTATAATAAAACAAATTTAATTTATTTAATTCTATATTGTTTCTACTTATTTAACTATTTAGTTTTATATTTAATATATGTTACGGACAAATTTAAAAATAATTAAACTATTTGCCACAGCAATTGCAGTATAATTAAAATTGCTTTTTCTAATCGTTCTAATTTATGTGACCCACCTTCCCGCTCAGCCATTATGTCACCAATAACAGACACATATCTTTATCTATAGCACCTATTAATATTCAACCCTATAATGACACAATAAATATAAAATATAAAAATTTTTAAAAACAAACAATAAAAATGAATATAAATAAGTTCTATAAACTATAACAATAATATAAAAAAATAATTATAGGTCTGCAAGAACCAATGGTTTAGCATTTATATTACTTATTATGCATAAGTCTACTAACTATTAGCCATTTCCGTAATTAGTTTGTCACCAATCAAATGAAACCGTTATATTTAAGTATGGTGTAGCACCAGCAAATCGTTTATTGACATTCATCGAAGGGAATTATGCCATTAAGGAGGATAACCCAATGCGGGAAGGGACTTTTGCAACTTTTTCGAATTGATCAGACGCGATAACATCACGCCGCAATTTCCCTAATGCCAGCATTTGGGAAAACGGACATTATGATTATTGAGGTCGAGCCACAGCGCCACATACATAACGCGAACTTTTCACTTCACCCCTAAAAAGGGGACTTTTTTATATATCTGGGGATTGTTATCACAGCGATAATTTTGTTTTATTCCGCCTGCTATGATGAATTTTCATGCCGGCTAAAAAATCAATATAATAATAGCAATTAGCAGGAGCTTGTCATAATTGTGAACTTAATATTATTTATAAATTTTGTTTGCAAATAATTAGTGAAGTAGTGATGCGTACGCCCCAGTTTTCGAATGAAAAGGGCGGAAAGCTGGCGTTAATAAATTATAACATTGTAAGTTATAAATAATGTCACCTTTTAGAAATGTAATATATAAACAGTGAGTCGTTCTATTAATAATATTGACTATCTTAGTTAAAGTAACTGGAACATTTTGCTTGCATAATTGTCGCCATTTTCTAGAGTGTTGTGATTTTAATATATAATGATTATGAATACAAGCATCAGGCAAATACACTTACGGACAAAATTAAGGCACCATCAATATATTTCAAAATAAATTTAAAATAAGATAAAAGTTGGAGAACGACTTAATTTTTCAACGAATCGCATATTCAGCAACGATACGCGAATAGCCGAAGCCTTCTGACAAGTGTGGAGGAGGTCATTTTTAAAATCTAAAATAGAGACGACAATATTTTATTACAGATTTGGATTCTACGCAAAAAAATACATGACTCTTGTATGTAACACTTTTCTTTTTACGTCACAAATAGCATTGTAATAAAGATATTTACATTTTTTTACAATAGTTAGTAGTAAACATTTTAGTCATTTAGCAATTTTTGAATTTTATTATTGATTATTTACAAAATTTTGCAATAACTCCTTATACTTTTACATTTTGAAAATTTTGTACTTAACTTTTGTGATACATATACTCTATTTTGAAATATTTGGTGATATTTTTTGACAGTTTGTAACTATGAAGAATTAATAGTAGATTATATGTAAATTATAAAAAGGAGAGAAATGTATAACTATATGCGAGGTGCGATCTGTAGCCTGAGTACGAAGCCGGAGGGCTACAATGATCCGAGCAAATTACTCTTATGAGTTTTTTTCACAAACGAGTTATTTTATGAAATTATATTTATTTTGACATAAATTAAATTTCTCTCTTTTGGTAGAAAATGACTACTTTTCACAATGGGAAGAAAAATTTCTGTCATGATTCTGACAAACAAAATGTCTAATTTCTCTTCTCTTTGAGAAGAACAACATTTTAAAATAATCTACAATTTTGGTCGGTAATTTGTACACTTTCTGATATTTCCTGATACTTTTAAAACATGCTGAAATCTTTTATGTAGTTTTGTATTATTTTTAGAAATTGTATGTGCATTTTGCAACATTTATTGTTACATTTTGTTTTATTTTTATGAAATTTTACTGCCATTTTTGTACTATTTTCAATTATTATTTGGTGATTTAAGGTTTCATCGACAGTTTCTGCTTTTTTAATTTTTCTATCCTAATTATTCCCAAATCATTTACAAAATTAGCAACATTTTATTATATTTTAAAGTTTTTATATACCTTGCAATGTTTCTCAATATTTGAAATAATTTTGTAACATTGAACAATTTCTAATTTTGACTCATTACATGCATTCAAAATTTACGCGAAAGAAAGAAAGAGAGAGAGAGAGAGAGAGAGAGAAGATCGAATTGAGAAAGAGATTTGATAAAAATTGTAATAAAAGTTTTATTTTTGCTGTGTGGTCGAACAGACTTATATATTTTTAATGTAGCAAAACGTTAAGGACCTCGCGAGGCCAAACTAATAGTATCTCAACATATTGAAAAATAGATTTTTGTTTCTATTGACACTATCAATAAAGCTACCTGGCGTTTGTCCGCCAATTGATCCTCAGCTTGAATACAGATAATTGAAAAAAAATATGCTAGATATTTAAGTACAAAGGGCATAAAAATAAATTATAGCGTAAAGAATTATTTACACTTTCTGAGCGTTATAATTTATTTTATTTCCGTGGTACATACACCGTTTTATTTTATTTTGAAATTATTATTTTTAATTAATTTGATTTAGATTTAAATGAAATTACATGATAATTTAGATTGATTTAGAATTCACGTAAATATTTAGATTATTTATTTTTTTATTGAAACTGTTTATATCTTTCAAATTATTTAGTAATGAATATCAAACAAGCTTTCAAAAAATGAAATTGCAAGTTACGGTTTTCAATTAAAATGTCATTAAATTGATAGATCTGCGCAATTTTTATAACCTGCAATGACACGTTTGATTGATGTATTTATAGTGTTGCTTGTTGATTTTTTTTTGTTGTTTGGCAACTTTATAACCCTTGGGCAGTAATAACCAAATTGCGCCCGCATTTTAGTGCCTATAAATAATATTATAATTAAAAATAAAATAAATAATATATTTGTGGCTTAACTGTTTTTTTTTATGTTAGATATCTGTCAATATTTCAGATACAAAAGCATTTCTATCAATAAGAGATGCAGATTACTATTAGATAATTAAATTGGGAACAATAACAGTCGGCAACAGCAGCAGTCGGAGAATGAGTTATGTTCAATCAACCCTAGCGTGTTGGATAACAAGATCATGCAATCAATATTTACACACACAAAAAACGAGTTTACTAATAAATTAAATTAACTATCAATAAACGAACCCAATTCATTTATTCGAACTGTTACATTGAAAGTTTGTTTATCTAAACTTGCACAAAGTCCTATGTGTGCACTCGGACTTTGTAGAATCAAGCAAACGCAGTAGTGTTAGGTAAATTTTAATTATTTATACAGTGTGGTCCATTCGGGGGATGGATGGATGGCTGGATGGATGACTGGATATCCGGAAGGGATCAGCGTATATTGATTAAAAGCCATGAACCGTAAGAATTCATCGGATCAGCGATAACGCGTTGTTATCCGAAGTCTTGTTCATCTCAATCATTTATCAGTGGCGCGACCCTAACGGCAATAATCCCTAGCTGGTAACCTACAATTTGTATTTCTAGGGAAAGAATGTTTAAATCAAAATTTATATTAGAAATAAATAGAACAAATAACTCTATAAATAATAAGCAATTTGAAATTATACGTCGAAATATAGCGTCGAAATTTCAATTTAATTAAACAATTTTATTGTTTTAAAAAAAATATTTATTAAACCGGACTAGATTTGACCAATTACTTAATCATCTTCATACGGTGATAGAAACAATTATTTGTTTCTATCACCGTATGATGATGATCAGGTAATTGTGTCGATAGAATATATAAAAAGTTGTTTTATTTTTCTAAACATTATAGATGCACCACCTACAGCAATTTTGGCATATATTTTGCTTTGTGTTTTACACATTTTTAAACACATTTGAATCTACTATGTTGGTGTTTGATATACCTATGTCATTATAACAATGGGCCAGTTTTTGCGACTTACTTGTGGTATAGTCTATACAATTGAACTTTGAAGGTCCCTTATACAGCTATTAGCTGACATTTAAAAATACTCACAGTATAAAGAAATCAGGCACCAGTATCACGTTATCTATTATCCACCTTACACAATCAATACAAATTACCAGTATTATCCTAAATATAAAAATAAACAGCGGATAGTATAGAAATATTATAGTATCAATAATAAAAAAGTTGTGTCTTGCAGTAATTCTCACTACTTTTTGTTCAAAACGCAGAGTAGTCCGCAAACGATGGAAGAAAAATGTGTTAATGAAGCATGAGCAGTAATTCTCATGACAGATGCAAACGAATACATCAATTATTTTTGTATGGTCAAGAAGTTGTTAACATTGTAACAGCCTTTTTTGCAAAGGTAAAATACAAATATAAGTACATATATTTCAGCTTACAAAAGATTAGGAGCTACCTTATAAAATACCTTGCTACAGAAACTCGACTTACAGTTATGGTGCGATATGTTTTGGTTTGTTAATATAACAAGTCACTACATAATTTTGGTAGTCAGTCCTGGAAGTGATTTATACTCGATGAATTGCTTTAAAACTTTGTTCCTATTAAAAAACTACACATTTCGCAAAACCGTACAATATAAACACAACAGTTTCAAGGGCCCACTTAGCACTAAACTTTTAACTAAAGTACTGATGTTAAATGAATTTACAGTCATTAAATCAGCATTATAGTATCAGTATCCTAACTACATTGTGCGCGTAGTCATAATATTGATCAATAATATTTTGCAATATTGACAGTAATATTTATCTTGCAAGAGGTCTTTTAGTCTGACGTCAGTAACCAGTACTCAATATTTTATGACAATGGCAATCAATACGATAGAATAAATTAAATACTTAAAAAAACATTAACACGACAGTTTTGGAGCTTGAACATAGAAAAAACGGCGTGTAAATGCTCAAATTCTACGCGAGTTTTACTAACTATGCAACAAGCTAGGTTGCTACAACAGCTTTTTGATATGTTTATTTGTTAAAAAAAATAGTTTATTTCTTGTTGAAGAGAAAAAAATTATATTGAGCTATAAGTCCGAAGAAGCGGAAAGGCAAAAAATGTATCTATTTTAGTGAAACGGGTAGGGATACCGGCAGTGAGTGAATGAAAATGAATTTCAATATGCACGCATGCATTCTCAGTATGCATTGGTTTGTGTATTTGTAGGGAAAAGTGCAATGTTTGTCAAGGTAGTATGTAGTATGACGGAAAAATATGACACGAATTTTAAATTTGTTTTGAGAGATAAATTATTTTACTTGGAACTAGAGCAACATACTTTATTTAGGAAAACAGATAAAATTTGCGATAATTATTAAAATACATGAGTTGTATTTGTCAAGATTATTTTATAAAAAAAAACTTAAACACTATAACCATTTATTTATTAGAAATATTAATATTAAATTTATATTTTACTCGCAACTCTCCGTTAATTTTTTAGTGTCATCATGAACGTCACTGATAAAAACACAAACAATAATTATAGTAGTAGTATATTTGTATTTGTCGGGTTTTTGTCCAGCTGGCTGTTGACCTCAAGGTCCTTCAGCAGTGTTTATGTAGTTATGTATGTAATAAGGCTTGTTACTCAAGAAATTTGCTTTCGATATCTAGAGAGCCATTAATTGTTGCCCAATGGAGAATGGTACCGGTAGACGGGGTTGTGCGATTACCCATCCACAATAATTATATTATTTGTTATTTATCATTTCGCTTGGATAAGCCTGTCAAAGCCAATCAAAAACTTGCATCGGTATAGTTATATTATAATAAAATAATCATTATCATTATTTTTAATAATTTGTAATGCAGTTAATTAATAGACATTTATTTAAAAAGGGCGTGGTTGTTAATATAATAACTTTACTGTTACTACAAGCACACCCACAATTTTTTACTATTATTGTATTATATGCTTCCAGTAAATGCTACTTTTTTGGACGAGTCTGGGAGTTGCGAGAAAGCGTAGCAAGCGAGGTAAACATCAAACGATTAGAGCAGAGATAAACACATCATTTTTAGGCGGCTGCAGTTTAACTTTTAATGCTTGTATGACACTATGCAATTTCTTATATCAAATATTGTACAGTTTATTGAATTACGGCATTCTATTGGCTGCTATTTTAAATTCAGCTAATAGAATAGCAAGTTTCAATAAACTATACAACATTTAATATAATAAATCGCTCAGTGTCAGACAGGCATAATTGAAATATGTGTTATGTAGCTACAGTGACGGATTGTCAAACACTTTCCGGCCGCTATATGCCGTGAGAAAGTATTGTGCAGTAGGGAACAGTCTGTTTTAGTTACAATAATTGTAGATGCAACTTTCTGGATCCAAGTGTGGCCAGAAACATTGACTTTCAGATATAGCAGCCTCCAATACTTATTTACAAAATAATTGAGGGAATTTAATGTGTGTGTATCTGTATGTGTTTCATTTATTTGAAGAACGAGCGATGAAGGAAGGAATACTTCATTTGCACAAACGTAAAAAAGCGTAACCAAGTTTGTACTATATTTTTTGAAACGAGCAAAAACTATAATCTAAGATTTAAATAAATTTATAACCTTGTGGTTGTGATTTAACTCATTATTATAATATAAAAATTGTAAAAGTGTCTTTATACACTGTAATAGCTCATAATTATCCCTTTCAGACCCCGATTTTCATAAAATGTAAGCATTATATTTCAGTGTTTTCTGCATGTTTTTCCGATTTAGGTAGACGACCTAGAAATGCAGATTTCCGGTTATCACCTGAGTGCGTCAAATCTCGCGTTCGAGGCTGCCATTTCAAAGATATATTTTAGGCGGTTATATCTAGAAGTTGATATTTGTGGTCGCATTTGATTCCAGGATGATGGCGTTTATAATTACTGTAACTGAAAATTACAGTTCCGTACTGCAAAACACTTTCTAAACACATTTAACGTTTGACATTACAAACATTAGCATTGTCTGACTGTTATAGTATCAGTCAGACTATGCTAATGTTTGTATCAGATACTGGGCAAAATTAGAATATATAGAAAACAAAATATTTATCTGAAGCTTCAATTTTTCTTTAATATTATTATATACGCAAAAAGTAAGATAATTAAGTTACTTACTCTTGTACGGCAAAAATTTACAGAATATCGAACCGTTTTACAATACTCATTCCAATTTAATATATTTGTTACTGTAAAAGAACGAAATTGGAGAATGGGTTCTATTAGATGTCAAAACTTAAACGGTCGGGTATTATTTGACCTGATCTTTATTTTTGAACGTTTATAATAATTTTAGATAATAAATCATAATTAGAAGAATAATTCAAGCAGTGTGCCAACTATGTCGGAAGACTGAGAGCAAATAGGGAGACGTAGGGAAAATAGAAATTAATACCGTTACTTAATAATAATAGATTATGTAATGAAAAAAAGTTGCTAATAACAAGACAGGAATTGTGTGAAGAAAGCCGAAAGTATGGAAGAAAGCCGAAAGACACAGAATTTCCAAATATTGAGAATTGTATGCCTATTTTGATAGAAACAAGAAACTATAACAGAAATCAACAAAATCAAAAGAAGCAGCAGAAACAGTTAGGCTAAAAAAATATAAAAAGGGGATTAGCCGTTGCTGGATGCCTGGTAAATATAAAACTAAGATTTGCTCCATAATGTCACCGTCACTTATAATATTGTTTATCACTAGTTTGTGTTTTGGTGCAAACTTCATGCTGTTGATCTTGTGTTATTACCAAGGTGAAAATGAAAAATGCAAGATTGGCTCGGGTCAGGTAAAGGTGAGAGTATGTAATACGTAGATATAACACCCCGACATATATGTTGTTCTTGACAAAAACTTTAATACAGTTTGTAGTAATATGATGTTACAATTTGTTTTCAAGATTTGTCGGTCCATGTCAGAAATAACAATATTTTGGGAATATTTCGGACTTGCACAAAACATGTTGGTGAATGTCAACTTTCACTACAAAATATCGATTTTATCCAGATTTTGATCGTTTGCTGTAACATATACATTATACACTTTGAAACCTCTCGCACTAACGCAATATGTCAAACTTAAGCGCGCAGCAATTCTATTTTTTATTATTAAATAACATAATATAATAAGTGCTGTTTCTAACACGCCGAACCGTTTTTAAAGCAGGCAATGGTCGAGTAAAAGGTCATTTACTCGACCACTGCACAATATCGAAAATTAGTTATTATAAAAAGCTATTACGTTGACAGTTTGCAATGTTTTCCTTATTTCAACAAATAGAAAAATATAACCAGAAGTGTTTTTATTGTATAGTTTAACTAGAAATAGAATTATTGATTTGGCATCAATACTGGGCTTAATATAAAATGACATTTATAAAGTAAGTGTAAGTGGTTATATGTATTTTCTTGTAAAACAATATAAAAATACTAGACATCCATCTAGAATACTAAATATACCCTACAGACAATCATTCCACTTAGCAGGCGGTGCTAAGTCGTAAAAATAATAGAAAATTATAAGCTGATTATGTACCATATTCCCAAATTTTAGGCTTAACATTTTTTTATGATTGCAGGTTCCGCTGGCTTAAGACAAAGCTAGCGGAACTTTTGACAGAATTAATAAAACCAAATGGAAACTAGTTTATAATTATACGCTAATTTATAGGCTAATTAAGTACCACATTCTCAAATTTTTGGCCCATCATTTTTTTACTATTGCAGGTTTCGCTGGCTTAAGACAAAGCCACAGCAACATTTGACAGAATCAATGCAACCAAATGGAACCAGCAACAGTAAAAAAAATGATGAGCCTAAAATTTGGAAATATGGCAATTAGTTAGTGTATAATTATGAGCTAGGTTAGGTTAGGTTAGTTAAAGGCTAATTAAAGGTTCTATGAATATGCCAAAAAACTAATTTATTATTAGTTTTCTACAAACTAATAACATTTGTATATGGTACCCAGGGCCCTGAAATGAGCGAGATATGCACAAGGTCCTGATATCAAAAATCTTTTTTAATATTATTATTTTAATAGGCATTTTTGCTTGATTTTGTTGAGCATAATAATGTCGCTCACTTCATTATAACATTTAATTACGATATATGTTTAATAATTGTCAAATGATTAAATTATGTGCATGATTGTAAAGTCTTTATTAAGCCATTAATTATGAGCTAGATTCCATTATGCCTGCGAAACCTGCAACAGTAACAAAAATGATTAGCCTAAAATTTATTATTTAAATACCCAATAATTAGCCTATTATTATATAATTATAACTAGGTTTCATTTAATTTTATTGATGTTCTCAAAAGTTCTTCTAGCTATGTCTTAAGCTAGCAGAACGTGTAATGGTAAAGAAAATTATGAGGCTAATATTTGAGAATAAGGCACTTAATTAGCCTATAATTATGAGCTAGCTTTCATTTGGTTTTGCTGATTCTGTCAAAAACTTCGCAGGCTGTATCATAAACCAGCGGAACATGCATTAGTAGACAAAAATTATGAGCCTAAAATTTGCAAATATGGCACTTAATTATCCTATAATTAGCCTATAATTTTCCACATGGAGCTATATTTTGATGACGACTTGGCTTAAGGGGGGGTTCAACTTTTTGTAACACAATATAGTATCTTTTAATATAGTAATGTTTTTCAGTAAGTATAATACTCAAATATTAATTAATGGAATATTATTGCTAGAAATAAATTAAATTAAATTTACCTCACATATTGAATAAAATGAAGATAAGTATGGCTTTAAATATTAATTAACATCAAATTATATTTTAACCACTCGTTTATATTACTATTATTGTCATGTAAACTCGGCAATGAATATAATTTCATTTTAATTACCATTTTCCACAAAATGTTATATGACGCTAAAATAGAATAAAGTAAATTATATCATTGCAGTATAAATTGAAATAACTTCGTAACGCCAACAATTACCATTCCGAATTGAATTGAAAAACAGGATAACTGTTAAAATGTAGTGCTAACTCCTACGTTTACGGCCCTATAAAAGGGTGTTATATTTTCCAATTACCGGTAAACGTTTTGCTACGAATGCAGTTAATTATAATTACCTGAAACTTTAATCGGTAGGTATTAATAATTTTCAGCCGGCCATAACAATTTTTCGTCGCAGCATATTTTTCGGGCATAAAGCAAAATAATAATTAACGAATGTAATTAATTGGGATTGTATGCGAGGACCGGAAATTATTAATGCCGCTGCAATTAATTAAGAAACTTGAAATGCGCTAAATATTAAATGTACGCCGCCAATTATAAGAGACGCGTAATTAAATGCACTTGGATAAATTGATGTTTATGTGCTGCAGAATTTTATTTTTGTTTGAATAACGTATTTTCGCTCGTTTCTTCTTTATTGTGGTTGGACTGATTACAATGTGATGCGTCGATGTTTTGCGAAACATGAAGCGAACTTAAAGGGAGGTTCCAGATGGAGATGATGTTGCTGGGTTTTGGTTGTTTGAGATTTATTTTAATGGCTTAGCTGAAGTCAGCACTTTATTAACCCTTGCAATCAATCCCCTTGCACCGTGATACGTGCACTCCACGTATAAGTAGACAGAAAAAAAAATATATTTCGACGCTGAATGGGTGGAATTTTAAGGCATGACATTGAATTTATAGATTTAATGAATGATGTTGTCTTTTTAACTACAATTCTGGAACAGGCTACGTTTTATTCAACTACAAAACATTTTCTTACTATTATGTAAAATTTCAAAACGCTAGATATTTTTTTTATTTACTTCAAATTTGGTATACTTTTTTTTCAGTTGATTGCAGAGTTGTTACTAAATTATTATATGTGACCCAACATGATAAAAGAAGCATTATTAAAGATTTATATATTAACTAAAACACGGTGGTTATGGAATTTTGCTTTAGTCAGAATAACACCTATATTAATTAAACAGTGCTGCTAAGAATTTACTTTTACTTTATTCTTATATATTTAGTGCAAGCCAATTTAAAAACTGGTTTTATACGGAGGTATTGAAATGTTAGCTTAAAGTGCAGTTTCTTTGTGATGAAGTTAAATTTTGACATGATTTAAGCTAATAATTTATAAATAGAATGTTGGAAATAAAATTTAATATTAAAAAAAAAATAAAAAGCTAATATTGTATTTTGACATTGCAATAAAGGCAATATATATATATATATATATTGCCTTTATTGCAATGTCAAAATACAATATTAGCTTTTTATTTTTTTTTTAATATTAAATTTTATTTCCAACATTCTATTTATAAATTATTAGCTTAAATCATGTCAAAATTTAACTTCATCACAAAGAAACTGCACTTTAAGCTAACATTTCAATACCTCCGTATAAAACCAGTTTTTAAATTGGCTTGCACTAAATATATAAGAATAAAGTAAAAGTAAATTCTTAGCAGCACTGTTTAATTAATATAGGTGTTATTCTGACTAAAGCAAAATTCCATAACCACCGTGTTTTAGTTAATATATAAATCTTTAATAATGCTTCTTTTATCATGTTGGGTCACATATAATAATTTAGTAACAACTCTGCAATCAACTGAAAAAAAAGTATACCAAATTTGAAGTAAATAAAAAAAATATCTAGCGTTTTGAAATTTTACATAATAGTAAGAAAATGTTTTGTAGTTGAATAAAACGTAGCCTGTTCCAGAATTGTAGTTAAAAAGACAACATCATTCATTAAATCTATAAATTCAATGTCATGCCTTAAAATTCCACCCATTCAGCGTCGAAATATATTTTTTTTTCTGTCTACTTATACGTGGAGTGCACGTATCACGGTGCAAGGGGATTGATTGCAAGGGTTAATAAAGTGCTGACTTCAGCTAAGCCATTAAAATAAATCTCAAACAACCAAAACCCAGCAACATCATCTCCATCTGGAACCTCCCTTTAAGTTCGCTTCATGTTTCGCAAAACATCGACGCATCACATTGTAATCAGTCCAACCACAATAAAGAAGAAACGAGCGAAAATACGTTATTCAAACAAAAATAAAATTCTGCAGCACATAAACATCAATTTATCCAAGTGCATTTAATTACGCGTCTCTTATAATTGGCGGCGTACATTTAATATTTAGCGCATTTCAAGTTTCTTAATTAATTGCAGCGGCATTAATAATTTCCGGTCCTCGCATACAATCCCAATTAATTACATTCGTTAATTATTATTTTGCTTTATGCCCGAAAAATATGCTGCGACGAAAAATTGTTATGGCCGGCTGAAAATTATTAATACCTACCGATTAAAGTTTCAGGTAATTATAATTAACTGCATTCGTAGCAAAACGTTTACCGGTAATTGGAAAATATAACACCCTTTTATAGGGCCGTAAACGTAGGAGTTAGCACTACATTTTAACAGTTATCCTGTTTTTCAATTCAATTCGGAATGGTAATTGTTGGCGTTACGAAGTTATTTCAATTTATACTGCAATGATATAATTTACTTTATTCTATTTTAGCGTCATATAACATTTTGTGGAAAATGGTAATTAAAATGAAATTATATTCATTGCCGAGTTTACATGACAATAATAGTAATATAAACGAGTGGTTAAAATATAATTTGATGTTAATTAATATTTAAAGCCATACTTATCTTCATTTTATTCAATATGTGAGGTAAATTTAATTTAATTTATTTCTAGCAATAATATTCCATTAATTAATATTTGAGTATTATACTTACTGAAAAACATTACTATATTAAAAGATACTATATTGTGTTACAAAAAGTTGAACCCCCCCTTAAGCCAAGTCGTCATCAAAATATAGCTCCATGTGGAAAATTATAGGCTAATTATAGGATAATTAAGTGCCATATTTGCAAATTTTAGGCTCATAATTTTTGTCTACTAATGCATGTTCCGCTGGTTTATGATACAGCCTGCGAAGTTTTTGACAGAATCAGCAAAACCAAATGAAAGCTAGCTCATAATTATAGGCTAATTAAGTGCCTTATTCTCAAATATTAGCCTCATAATTTTCTTTACCATTACACGTTCTGCTAGCTTAAGACATAGCTAGAAGAACTTTTGAGAACATCAATAAAATTAAATGAAACCTAGTTATAATTATATAATAATAGGCTAATTATTGGGTATTTAAATAATAAATTTTAGGCTAATCATTTTTGTTACTGTTGCAGGTTTCGCAGGCATAATGGAATCTAGCTCATAATTAATGGCTTAATAAAGACTTTACAATCATGCACATAATTTAATCATTTGACAATTATTAAACATATATCGTAATTAAATGTTATAATGAAGTGAGCGACATTATTATGCTCAACAAAATCAAGCAAAAATGCCTATTAAAATAATAATATTAAAAAAGATTTTTGATATCAGGACCTTGTGCATATCTCGCTCATTTCAGGGCCCTGGGTACCATATACAAATGTTATTAGTTTGTAGAAAACTAATAATAAATTAGTTTTTTGGCATATTCATAGAACCTTTAATTAGCCTTTAACTAACCTAACCTAACCTAGCTCATAATTATACACTAACTAATTGCCATATTTCCAAATTTTAGGCTCATCATTTTTTTTACTGTTGCTGGTTCCATTTGGTTGCATTGATTCTGTCAAATGTTGCTGTGGCTTTGTCTTAAGCCAGCGAAACCTGCAATAGTAAAAAAATGATGGGCCAAAAATTTGAGAATGTGGTACTTAATTAGCCTATAAATTAGCGTATAATTATAAACTAGTTTCCATTTGGTTTTATTAATTCTGTCAAAAGTTCCGCTAGCTTTGTCTTAAGCCAGCGGAACCTGCAATCATAAAAAAATGTTAAGCCTAAAATTTGGGAATATGGTACATAATCAGCTTATAATTTTCTATTATTTTTACGACTTAGCACCGCCTGCTAAGTGGAATGATTGTCTGTAGGGTATATTTAGTATTCTAGATGGATGTCTAGTATTTTTATATTGTTTTACAAGAAAATACATATAACCACTTACACTTACTTTATAAATGTCATTTTATATTAAGCCCAGTATTGATGCCAAATCAATAATTCTATTTCTAGTTAAACTATACAATAAAAACACTTCTGGTTATATTTTTCTATTTGTTGAAATAAGGAAAACATTGCAAACTGTCAACGTAATAGCTTTTTATAATAACTAATTTTCGATATTGTGCAGTGGTCGAGTAAATGACCTTTTACTCGACCATTGCCTGCTTTAAAAACGGTTCGGCGTGTTAGAAACAGCACTTATTATATTATGTTATTTAATAATAAAAAATAGAATTGCTGCGCGCTTAAGTTTGACATATTGCGTTAGTGCGAGAGGTTTCAAAGTGTATAATGTATATGTTACAGCAAACGATCAAAATCTGGATAAAATCGATATTTTGTAGTGAAAGTTGACATTCACCAACATGTTTTGTGCAAGTCCGAAATATTCCCAAAATATTGTTATTTCTGACATGGACCGACAAATCTTGAAAACAAATTGTAACATCATATTACTACAAACTGTATTAAAGTTTTTGTCAAGAACAACATATATGTCGGGGTGTTATATCTACGTATTACATACTCTCACCTTTACCTGACCCGAGCCAATCTTGCATTTTTCATTTTCACCTTGGTAATAACACAAGATCAACAGCATGAAGTTTGCACCAAAACACAAACTAGTGATAAACAATATTATAAGTGACGGTGACATTATGGAGCAAATCTTAGTTTTATATTTACCAGGCATCCAGCAACGGCTAATCCCCTTTTTATATTTTTTTAGCCTAACTGTTTCTGCTGCTTCTTTTGATTTTGTTGATTTCTGTTATAGTTTCTTGTTTCTATCAAAATAGGCATACAATTCTCAATATTTGGAAATTCTGTGTCTTTCGGCTTTCTTCCATACTTTCGGCTTTCTTCACACAATTCCTGTCTTGTTATTAGCAACTTTTTTTCATTACATAATCTATTATTATTAAGTAACGGTATTAATTTCTATTTTCCCTACGTCTCCCTATTTGCTCTCAGTCTTCCGACATAGTTGGCACACTGCTTGAATTATTCTTCTAATTATGATTTATTATCTAAAATTATTATAAACGTTCAAAAATAAAGATCAGGTCAAATAATACCCGACCGTTTAAGTTTTGACATCTAATAGAACCCATTCTCCAATTTCGTTCTTTTACAGTAACAAATATATTAAATTGGAATGAGTATTGTAAAACGGTTCGATATTCTGTAAATTTTTGCCGTACAAGAGTAAGTAACTTAATTATCTTACTTTTTGCGTATATAATAATATTAAAGAAAAATTGAAGCTTCAGATAAATATTTTGTTTTCTATATATTCTAATTTTGCCCAGTATCTGATACAAACATTAGCATAGTCTGACTGATACTATAACAGTCAGACAATGCTAATGTTTGTAATGTCAAACGTTAAATGTGTTTAGAAAGTGTTTTGCAGTACGGAACTGTAATTTTCAGTTACAGTAATTATAAACGCCATCATCCTGGAATCAAATGCGACCACAAATATCAACTTCTAGATATAACCGCCTAAAATATATCTTTGAAATGGCAGCCTCGAACGCGAGATTTGACGCACTCAGGTGATAACCGGAAATCTGCATTTCTAGGTCGTCTACCTAAATCGGAAAAACATGCAGAAAACACTGAAATATAATGCTTACATTTTATGAAAATCGGGGTCTGAAAGGGATAATTATGAGCTATTACAGTGTATAAAGACACTTTTACAATTTTTATATTATAATAATGAGTTAAATCACAACCACAAGGTTATAAATTTATTTAAATCTTAGATTATAGTTTTTGCTCGTTTCAAAAAATATAGTACAAACTTGGTTACGCTTTTTTACGTTTGTGCAAATGAAGTATTCCTTCCTTCATCGCTCGTTCTTCAAATAAATGAAACACATACAGATACACACACATTAAATTCCCTCAATTATTTTGTAAATAAGTATTGGAGGCTGCTATATCTGAAAGTCAATGTTTCTGGCCACACTTGGATCCAGAAAGTTGCATCTACAATTATTGTAACTAAAACAGACTGTTCCCTACTGCACAATACTTTCTCACGGCATATAGCGGCCGGAAAGTGTTTGACAATCCGTCACTGTAGCTACATAACACATATTTCAATTATGCCTGTCTGACACTGAGCGATTTATTATATTAAATGTTGTATAGTTTATTGAAACTTGCTATTCTATTAGCTGAATTTAAAATAGCAGCCAATAGAATGCCGTAATTCAATAAACTGTACAATATTTGATATAAGAAATTGCATAGTGTCATACAAGCATTAAAAGTTAAACTGCAGCCGCCTAAAAATGATGTGTTTATCTCTGCTCTAATCGTTTGATGTTTACCTCGCTTGCTACGCTTTCTCGCAACTCCCAGACTCGTCCAAAAAAGTAGCATTTACTGGAAGCATATAATACAATAATAGTAAAAAATTGTGGGTGTGCTTGTAGTAACAGTAAAGTTATTATATTAACAACCACGCCCTTTTTAAATAAATGTCTATTAATTAACTGCATTACAAATTATTAAAAATAATGATAATGATTATTTTATTATAATATAACTATACCGATGCAAGTTTTTGATTGGCTTTGACAGGCTTATCCAAGCGAAATGATAAATAACAAATAATATAATTATTGTGGATGGGTAATCGCACAACCCCGTCTACCGGTACCATTCTCCATTGGGCAACAATTAATGGCTCTCTAGATATCGAAAGCAAATTTCTTGAGTAACAAGCCTTATTACATACATAACTACATAAACACTGCTGAAGGACCTTGAGGTCAACAGCCAGCTGGACAAAAACCCGACAAATACAAATATACTACTACTATAATTATTGTTTGTGTTTTTATCAGTGACGTTCATGATGACACTAAAAAATTAACGGAGAGTTGCGAGTAAAATATAAATTTAATATTAATATTTCTAATAAATAAATGGTTATAGTGTTTAAGTTTTTTTTTATAAAATAATCTTGACAAATACAACTCATGTATTTTAATAATTATCGCAAATTTTATCTGTTTTCCTAAATAAAGTATGTTGCTCTAGTTCCAAGTAAAATAATTTATCTCTCAAAACAAATTTAAAATTCGTGTCATATTTTTCCGTCATACTACATACTACCTTGACAAACATTGCACTTTTCCCTACAAATACACAAACCAATGCATACTGAGAATGCATGCGTGCATATTGAAATTCATTTTCATTCACTCACTGCCGGTATCCCTACCCGTTTCACTAAAATAGATACATTTTTTGCCTTTCCGCTTCTTCGGACTTATAGCTCAATATAATTTTTTTCTCTTCAACAAGAAATAAACTATTTTTTTTAACAAATAAACATATCAAAAAGCTGTTGTAGCAACCTAGCTTGTTGCATAGTTAGTAAAACTCGCGTAGAATTTGAGCATTTACACGCCGTTTTTTCTATGTTCAAGCTCCAAAACTGTCGTGTTAATGTTTTTTTAAGTATTTAATTTATTCTATCGTATTGATTGCCATTGTCATAAAATATTGAGTACTGGTTACTGACGTCAGACTAAAAGACCTCTTGCAAGATAAATATTACTGTCAATATTGCAAAATATTATTGATCAATATTATGACTACGCGCACAATGTAGTTAGGATACTGATACTATAATGCTGATTTAATGACTGTAAATTCATTTAACATCAGTACTTTAGTTAAAAGTTTAGTGCTAAGTGGGCCCTTGAAACTGTTGTGTTTATATTGTACGGTTTTGCGAAATGTGTAGTTTTTTAATAGGAACAAAGTTTTAAAGCAATTCATCGAGTATAAATCACTTCCAGGACTGACTACCAAAATTATGTAGTGACTTGTTATATTAACAAACCAAAACATATCGCACCATAACTGTAAGTCGAGTTTCTGTAGCAAGGTATTTTATAAGGTAGCTCCTAATCTTTTGTAAGCTGAAATATATGTACTTATATTTGTATTTTACCTTTGCAAAAAAGGCTGTTACAATGTTAACAACTTCTTGACCATACAAAAATAATTGATGTATTCGTTTGCATCTGTCATGAGAATTACTGCTCATGCTTCATTAACACATTTTTCTTCCATCGTTTGCGGACTACTCTGCGTTTTGAACAAAAAGTAGTGAGAATTACTGCAAGACACAACTTTTTTATTATTGATACTATAATATTTCTATACTATCCGCTGTTTATTTTTATATTTAGGATAATACTGGTAATTTGTATTGATTGTGTAAGGTGGATAATAGATAACGTGATACTGGTGCCTGATTTCTTTATACTGTGAGTATTTTTAAATGTCAGCTAATAGCTGTATAAGGGACCTTCAAAGTTCAATTGTATAGACTATACCACAAGTAAGTCGCAAAAACTGGCCCATTGTTATAATGACATAGGTATATCAAACACCAACATAGTAGATTCAAATGTGTTTAAAAATGTGTAAAACACAAAGCAAAATATATGCCAAAATTGCTGTAGGTGGTGCATCTATAATGTTTAGAAAAATAAAACAACTTTTTATATATTCTATCGACACAATTACCTGATCATCATCATACGGTGATAGAAACAAATAATTGTTTCTATCACCGTATGAAGATGATTAAGTAATTGGTCAAATCTAGTCCGGTTTAATAAATATTTTTTTTAAAACAATAAAATTGTTTAATTAAATTGAAATTTCGACGCTATATTTCGACGTATAATTTCAAATTGCTTATTATTTATAGAGTTATTTGTTCTATTTATTTCTAATATAAATTTTGATTTAAACATTCTTTCCCTAGAAATACAAATTGTAGGTTACCAGCTAGGGATTATTGCCGTTAGGGTCGCGCCACTGATAAATGATTGAGATGAACAAGACTTCGGATAACAACGCGTTATCGCTGATCCGATGAATTCTTACGGTTCATGGCTTTTAATCAATATACGCTGATCCCTTCCGGATATCCAGTCATCCATCCAGCCATCCATCCATCCCCCGAATGGACCACACTGTATAAATAATTAAAATTTACCTAACACTACTGCGTTTGCTTGATTCTACAAAGTCCGAGTGCACACATAGGACTTTGTGCAAGTTTAGATAAACAAACTTTCAATGTAACAGTTCGAATAAATGAATTGGGTTCGTTTATTGATAGTTAATTTAATTTATTAGTAAACTCGTTTTTTGTGTGTGTAAATATTGATTGCATGATCTTGTTATCCAACACGCTAGGGTTGATTGAACATAACTCATTCTCCGACTGCTGCTGTTGCCGACTGTTATTGTTCCCAATTTAATTATCTAATAGTAATCTGCATCTCTTATTGATAGAAATGCTTTTGTATCTGAAATATTGACAGATATCTAACATAAAAAAAAACAGTTAAGCCACAAATATATTATTTATTTTATTTTTAATTATAATATTATTTATAGGCACTAAAATGCGGGCGCAATTTGGTTATTACTGCCCAAGGGTTATAAAGTTGCCAAACAACAAAAAAAAATCAACAAGCAACACTATAAATACATCAATCAAACGTGTCATTGCAGGTTATAAAAATTGCGCAGATCTATCAATTTAATGACATTTTAATTGAAAACCGTAACTTGCAATTTCATTTTTTGAAAGCTTGTTTGATATTCATTACTAAATAATTTGAAAGATATAAACAGTTTCAATAAAAAAATAAATAATCTAAATATTTACGTGAATTCTAAATCAATCTAAATTATCATGTAATTTCATTTAAATCTAAATCAAATTAATTAAAAATAATAATTTCAAAATAAAATAAAACGGTGTATGTACCACGGAAATAAAATAAATTATAACGCTCAGAAAGTGTAAATAATTCTTTACGCTATAATTTATTTTTATGCCCTTTGTACTTAAATATCTAGCATATTTTTTTTCAATTATCTGTATTCAAGCTGAGGATCAATTGGCGGACAAACGCCAGGTAGCTTTATTGATAGTGTCAATAGAAACAAAAATCTATTTTTCAATATGTTGAGATACTATTAGTTTGGCCTCGCGAGGTCCTTAACGTTTTGCTACATTAAAAATATATAAGTCTGTTCGACCACACAGCAAAAATAAAACTTTTATTACAATTTTTATCAAATCTCTTTCTCAATTCGATCTTCTCTCTCTCTCTCTCTCTCTCTCTTTCTTTCTTTCGCGTAAATTTTGAATGCATGTAATGAGTCAAAATTAGAAATTGTTCAATGTTACAAAATTATTTCAAATATTGAGAAACATTGCAAGGTATATAAAAACTTTAAAATATAATAAAATGTTGCTAATTTTGTAAATGATTTGGGAATAATTAGGATAGAAAAATTAAAAAAGCAGAAACTGTCGATGAAACCTTAAATCACCAAATAATAATTGAAAATAGTACAAAAATGGCAGTAAAATTTCATAAAAATAAAACAAAATGTAACAATAAATGTTGCAAAATGCACATACAATTTCTAAAAATAATACAAAACTACATAAAAGATTTCAGCATGTTTTAAAAGTATCAGGAAATATCAGAAAGTGTACAAATTACCGACCAAAATTGTAGATTATTTTAAAATGTTGTTCTTCTCAAAGAGAAGAGAAATTAGACATTTTGTTTGTCAGAATCATGACAGAAATTTTTCTTCCCATTGTGAAAAGTAGTCATTTTCTACCAAAAGAGAGAAATTTAATTTATGTCAAAATAAATATAATTTCATAAAATAACTCGTTTGTGAAAAAAACTCATAAGAGTAATTTGCTCGGATCATTGTAGCCCTCCGGCTTCGTACTCAGGCTACAGATCGCACCTCGCATATAGTTATACATTTCTCTCCTTTTTATAATTTACATATAATCTACTATTAATTCTTCATAGTTACAAACTGTCAAAAAATATCACCAAATATTTCAAAATAGAGTATATGTATCACAAAAGTTAAGTACAAAATTTTCAAAATGTAAAAGTATAAGGAGTTATTGCAAAATTTTGTAAATAATCAATAATAAAATTCAAAAATTGCTAAATGACTAAAATGTTTACTACTAACTATTGTAAAAAAATGTAAATATCTTTATTACAATGCTATTTGTGACGTAAAAAGAAAAGTGTTACATACAAGAGTCATGTATTTTTTTGCGTAGAATCCAAATCTGTAATAAAATATTGTCGTCTCTATTTTAGATTTTAAAAATGACCTCCTCCACACTTGTCAGAAGGCTTCGGCTATTCGCGTATCGTTGCTGAATATGCGATTCGTTGAAAAATTAAGTCGTTCTCCAACTTTTATCTTATTTTAAATTTATTTTGAAATATATTGATGGTGCCTTAATTTTGTCCGTAAGTGTATTTGCCTGATGCTTGTATTCATAATCATTATATATTAAAATCACAACACTCTAGAAAATGGCGACAATTATGCAAGCAAAATGTTCCAGTTACTTTAACTAAGATAGTCAATATTATTAATAGAACGACTCACTGTTTATATATTACATTTCTAAAAGGTGACATTATTTATAACTTACAATGTTATAATTTATTAACGCCAGCTTTCCGCCCTTTTCATTCGAAAACTGGGGCGTACGCATCACTACTTCACTAATTATTTGCAAACAAAATTTATAAATAATATTAAGTTCACAATTATGACAAGCTCCTGCTAATTGCTATTATTATATTGATTTTTTAGCCGGCATGAAAATTCATCATAGCAGGCGGAATAAAACAAAATTATCGCTGTGATAACAATCCCCAGATATATAAAAAAGTCCCCTTTTTAGGGGTGAAGTGAAAAGTTCGCGTTATGTATGTGGCGCTGTGGCTCGACCTCAATAATCATAATGTCCGTTTTCCCAAATGCTGGCATTAGGGAAATTGCGGCGTGATGTTATCGCGTCTGATCAATTCGAAAAAGTTGCAAAAGTCCCTTCCCGCATTGGGTTATCCTCCTTAATGGCATAATTCCCTTCGATGAATGTCAATAAACGATTTGCTGGTGCTACACCATACTTAAATATAACGGTTTCATTTGATTGGTGACAAACTAATTACGGAAATGGCTAATAGTTAGTAGACTTATGCATAATAAGTAATATAAATGCTAAACCATTGGTTCTTGCAGACCTATAATTATTTTTTTATATTATTGTTATAGTTTATAGAACTTATTTATATTCATTTTTATTGTTTGTTTTTAAAAATTTTTATATTTTATATTTATTGTGTCATTATAGGGTTGAATATTAATAGGTGCTATAGATAAAGATATGTGTCTGTTATTGGTGACATAATGGCTGAGCGGGAAGGTGGGTCACATAAATTAGAACGATTAGAAAAAGCAATTTTAATTATACTGCAATTGCTGTGGCAAATAGTTTAATTATTTTTAAATTTGTCCGTAACATATATTAAATATAAAACTAAATAGTTAAATAAGTAGAAACAATATAGAATTAAATAAATTAAATTTGTTTTATTATACAAAATTTTGAAATTAATACTTCAAATATTAAAATCGATCAATTAATAAATTAAACTATCAAATGCTAGAGTACAAATTTAATTTCATTTAGATGTTAATTTAAATATTTAGAAAAATTCCTGCGCAAGAATGAAATCTCTAATTTATTCAGTCGGTAATATAGTTTTAATTAAAAATATTTATGAATTAGACATCGTTTTTTGAATACAATATAAAAAAACAGTAAAAAATAATACACGAAATTGTTTTAAGGCTTTATACCTACAGTGTCATATATAAAAAATTAGTTCAATTGTTCAATTTATTGCGCTCAGAACTCCTGCTATTTCCTCTCGGTTAAATCTTTCAGCACAGTTCAGCAAATGAATTTATTTATCTACGGCAATATTTTTGTGTTAGATGTGCAGAAACAATTTGTCAGAAATTTTCTATTTTACAAACAATAAAATTTCATGTGGCAAATTAGGTTTGTCCGTTTTGCCGCTATATAATTTGTGCAAACAAGCAAAATAAAACAAGCAATCGAATTCGGTCAGTAAAGATGTATGTATATTGACGTGGAAAAAATGCAAAAATCTATAAATCACAATTATGCGGCGGCAAATATTTGTCACAATTGTAGCCCGTGAATCACGCTAGTCTATTCTAATTTACGGCCAGCGGTCACCACTCGCAGATTTTTACACGCGTTTTTATGGGCAGGACATTATTTCCGCTCGTCGCTTTTTCAATAGGAAACACAATTTATATTCATTTTATACGGCAATTACTCTTTGGGTGGATTCAGATAACCGAATATCCCTTTAACTACAAAGACAAATGCAGTATACATAATCGAACAGATCGATAATTCCCACTAGTATAATATAATATGGTAGAAACGTATGGAAATGTGGTCTATTGCATAATATAAAATGATTTAATACAATACAGACAATTTAGTCGATGTAACGGAATATATTTTTTTAAATAAATAAATAGCTAGAGGCTTATGAATATAAAATTATGAAGAAATATTAAAATAATTAAAAAATTATAATAACAAAATCATTATTTAGTACAACAATGTTAGTTTACATTTGAATATTAATCGTTGCTAATTGGATTGACTGTAAATTGCAATAAAAAAAATTAATTACAATATTTTTTCAATCTGTTTCAAGTGTAAACTAATGTGAATTTTATGGTTCCATCGATTTTATTGATAAACCGCACGCACAGGCTCCAAATATAATAATATCGGAATCGAACTAAATAATAAAATTAATAAAGGTTCATAATCATATACTAATTTTCAAATAAAAAAATTTTCGTTAACACAGAGCTTCAAATTATCAAGTATAAAAATATCGGGTGCCGTAACTCTTTACAATCATTTATAACAAGATTAACCTGCAACTGTAATTAGTCTATTTTATTTTGTATTTTTTCC
Source organism: Tachinus sp. AB-2021 (assembly GCA_030264575.1). NCBI lineage: Eukaryota > Metazoa > Arthropoda > Insecta > Coleoptera > Staphylinidae > Tachinus > Tachinus sp. AB-2021. Next base: position 3,865 of record JARJEC010132257.1, on the reverse strand, counting down.
TAATTAATTGCAGAAAAGAATTAATTATGTTTATTTTTAAAATGTTTCCTTACAATATTGTTGCAACCCATTCACTTTTATTTACCTTTAAAATCTAAAGAAACAAAAAAGAAATTATAGAGACAATTTGTAAAAATTTTATTCCTTGAAAAAAGTTTTGCATGAGTCAAAACTCACATATCTTCTTTCAAATATACCAACTGATTTATACCTAAAAAAAATTTAGTTTTTCAAAATTGTTAAAAGTACAATATTCCATATTTCCAGAGAATCAAACTGTTTAAGATATATTTGATTAAATTGTGCGATTAATTATATAGTAGCCCGTAAAAATTGTGCACTATATAAGAAACTTTTTTATTGTGGATAATTATTATTATAATAAAAAAGTTTACACCCATATAGTGCACACTTTTTGCGGGCCAATGTATAATTAATCGCACATTTTCAGCAAATATATCTTGAACAGGTTCATGATATTTTATGGAACTATGCCAAGCTTTTCTATTCTTCTTAGAAGAACACAAATTGCGTATTTGCTGTTTTCCAGTTTCACTCAGTAATGCATCAACAAGGAAAATTTCTAATTTCAAATTTTTTTTCATACTTAATAAATTTGAGTTCATTTTTGACTAAGCGATTCATCCAACGAGGCTTCATTTTTGGTGTTACAAGTTGTAGGGGGAAATTGTTTATAACGTACTTGCTCTTTTCGGTCAAATTGACTAGTTGTAACCTTATAAAAATAAATAGCATAGTCAAAACACGACTTCACAACAGTGCTTCAATCAGTCGACTTATATGACAAATTTGCACAAGTACATTGACAAGCAAAATTATTGCGATTAAATTAATAGTAGTAAAAATAAGTTTCGATATTGAAACAAAAGTCAACTTAACCAACAAACAGCAGTAACGGATTAATGAAATATTTAAAATTAAATAATTTGGGTTAACAAATATATGACCAAAAAAAGGAAAATATTGTTTGCAAATTAATTTTTGTCAGGTCTCCAATTATTCACTTTGCATTGTTATGTAACCTGTTGAATAATAATAATATCGTTTATTTTGGGTGTCTTTCGGCCTTGAAAATTAATAAAATAAAAACAATCTTTACAAAAATCTTATTACGAACAAAAATACATTTTTTTTACAATCATAATTAATTAAACTGCATTTGCAGTTGCTTTCATCTTTTTATTATTGCCCTCATCCATTCTAGTCCTCTTCTCTTTCGATTTGTTATTTTCTCATCTCATTACATTCTTTCAGTATATGCTCTGTGTTTCCATGGCATTGCCAAACACTCTACACACGTTTTCCTTTTTATTCATCCAGTATTTTGACGCTCTCTATAAAACTTGCAATCATTTTTCTTTCTTTTATTATGATTGTATGATGGCAGTGTTGTTTCCATTACAGATGCATAATCAGCATTGTAACTAGATTCATTGACTTGCATACATCATTCTTGCCTCTACATATCACTATCTCTTTTCATAATTTCGTTCGATTTTATTATTCTATTTGCTCTCATTCTTTCTACTTTTTCGCTGTCATATCCATTCCTATTGTAATATCCCTCCCTATTTTAATAAAAATTTTCATTTTTGCATTTTATTTTCTCGTTCAAACATTCTTGTAAAGTTATACCTTCACTTCTCTGTCTCAATCTTTCTTCATACTTTATTGCTCTCTTTCCGGCATTCACCGGAAAATAATTTTTCTTTTTCATTTTCTCAAGAACCATATACCCTGGCGTCTCTGTTTAGTCCAAGTACCCATCTCCAATACTTTGCTGTATCGATTCTAACTTTTCTTGTTCTTTCCATCCCTAAATTTCTGCTCTATAATATACTTCTTACGAAGCTATCAAACAACATACCTTTTATTTTCATAACTTCAAACATTCTTTAACCTAATCCCCATACTAGTCCGACTATCTTATTTGCTTTCTTTGCTAACTCTTTTATATGCTCATTTTCACTATTATTCATACTCATAACATAAGCTAAATCTTTAAATTTTATCACTTCCTCAAACTCTTGCCCTACCCATTTCCAATCCTCTATTCATCGCCTCCCCACTCCTTTCATAAACATCATTATTTTTGTTTTTTACATTTATTTCTAACCCTTTTTTCTAAAATATTTTACTGATCATCTTTTTCATTTATTTACCTTCTCTTGTAACAATGACCATATCGTCGGCATAAGGCAATGACCACATTTTACTCTGCCTACTACAATTCCTCCTGACTGCGCCATACCCAGATTTTCCTTTACGTTTGCTATGTATGCCTTTTGTGGTCGCCTATAAACTGAACAAATATTCAATCATTTGTACGAGTGTAAGGCTCCTTTCACATGACCAGTATTGTGTCTGTCGGGCGTCGAATCTATATACAAAAATTGCTATGGGTTATTCGGTTCGGTTTTAATAATGCAACCGTTTTTTAGCAAACAAAAAGCAATTAAATACTAAAAACCGAGAGACGACATACGTATAGTGTGAAGGCTACCATTGCCGCTCTTGCCCCTCTGCGAATTATACAACTCACGACAGTCTTATAATTCGGTTGACCCTTACTAACCAAACGGCAATAATTTGGCAGTCTATCGTGATTGGATGGTTTGAATGAAGCCATTACGGCAATGTAAGACTGCTATACAACACTATACGAGACCGGACAGACACAATTATAGTTGTGTGAAAGGAGCCTTAGCAATGGGGTCATACATCAGCTGCGAAATCTAACGTATTAAGCGGGAATGCCGCAGAAAACACCAAAATTAACAAAACAATCGTAGACTATTGTTAATCTAAATATTGTTTTTATCATTTTAGTTCTGCTATTTTATAATTTGTATTCACTAATAAGGAGATACATAATGTAATTAATTATTTAGTATTTTCAATAATTTTTTTATACAGCTGGATAAGTTCTAGACGCAAAAAAACTAAGCCAACTGGTAAAAAGATATAGTCGTGTATTATGAAAAGTTTGCTATAATGTTCCAATAACATACACTAATATGTGGGTAACACACTAAACACGTTTCCTAAAAATTGTAATACTGCAAATTTTGTTAAATTTGCTCGATATTTTTTAATTTTACATTTTCCTCGCAATAAGTACAGAAAATTAATCAATATTCCTGCAAGGAGTGTATATTACAATATTTCTAAAGATTTATGAATTAGAGATAAAAATGTATTTTAGTTTTTTGTTAATGCATTATTCAACGGCGGCCTAATTATGTTCTTTTTATTTAAACTAATCACCGAAGCGAGTTAACCACAATAGATAATTTTGCCGCTAACCCATAAATTGCAACCTGATTTATTGGGTTTTTTTAACGGGCACGCAATATCTAAACAAAACACGGAATCTACAGTTTTTCTTCGTATCTGAACGAATATACTCAATACAACTTTTCCACAACCTAAACAAGTCAACCTTTTCTTTTAAGTAAGGATTTGCCACTAAAGTGGTCCAATGTTTAGTGCGATTGCTGTTCCACAGGTCCCGGGTTCAAATCCGGATACTCCTTATTTGAAGGGTTGACTTGTTCAGGTTAAGGAAAGTCTCATTGAGTACACCTTTTTTGGATAATAAGAAAAACTGAAAATACTGTCTAGACGTTCCGTGCACGTTAGGTTTGGTTAGGTATAAGTGGCAGCCAATGCTCACATAAGCCTCAGATGGGCCCATTGTGTTACCACTAGTAACTAATACTCAAAGACTTAAAGATACAACCCTCCTCAGGGGATTTCAAACCATTTTGAGCCATGAATGAACCTCATGAGAGTCCGCGCATCTAGTGATGCGAGATCAGAGAGGCCATCAAAGAAAGGTCGG
>JARJEC010132253.1:0-22539 GCA_030264575.1 Tachinus sp. AB-2021 | reverse complement strand
ATATAATTCAACCGACGTTAGCAAACCCACTATACTTATCAGACCACCTGAGTGAGACCCACAAGAAATATTATAGATAAACGTGTGTATTTTGTAAAACTGTGATTAGCTCAATTAGTACACTAGAGACAACCCAAGAGGGGTAATAATTTTAAAAATTTAAAATTAGAATATTTTAAACAGTCGCTATTAGTCCCGCAATGTAGAACCTACTATTGAAACCCGTATATATTTGATCAATATGTACCAACGTCTCCAGACCCTACATTGTTGCCTAGTGAAAGGACGGGTATATGCAATGCATTATTATCACAGTGTAGTGTTTTCACAAATATGAATTCAAGAACTTAAGTTTAGATTGGAAGGTCTGGGCCGGGCGTATGACGGGTGCATTTCTCAGTGACAAATAAGAAGGCTGCGAGGCCGTATATTTATTTATAATAAATATAAATAGCTATGCATTGTTATTATTATATCTTTTTTGAACCGGTCTACCTGTTTATGCTTTTATTGAAATTACTGTGTTGTGTGGGATTTAAAGACTCAAACATCCCTACTGCTGTCGATTGTTTTATCAATTGCTGAATTTTATTAATTCAATTTTTTAAGAAAAACGTCATTAATTTTTGTTCTAACTTTCAAACTTTCGTTGTTGTATCGATGTAGTTGATATTTACTGGTTAATAAATAAAACTCAAATTGGGTTAAACCATGCATTACATATAAGAAGGATAATTTTTAATATTATTAATTTATTTGTCATATTAAAATGTACGCATAAATTACAATAAATGTTAATTATGCATTTTAGTCAGCATAATTAATTTTTATTGTATATTTTTAGGTTTATATTTTATAAATATAATTAAAATATAATTGTTTTAGAAGATTTTATGTATTTGATACACATGTAGAATACAAAACAAAAAAATGACATTAAAAGTAAATGATTTACAAGAATTTGATTTACAACAATACATTTTAAAATGAAACTCTAAATATTTAAAAGTGGGAAATCATTTAAATTATCTAAACATTAATTGCGTATTTTGATTTTTATAAATTTCACTGTTTTCTTCTGCTTATAATATCTATTTTAGATAATATTAAAAAATATATAATTATAAAATAGAACTGCGACTTTACATAATAATTTCACTGTACTCTTTACAGATAAACATTTAACTGTTCATTTACATAAATCATAAATATTGATTTAATTTAGTTAACTATTAACTTAATTTAAAATGCATTATAATAAAAGTAGTTATCAATTATCAAAAAATATGAAATTTTTACATCATTAAGCTAACACAATAAAATTATTTTGTAAAATTGTATTTTGAAATTGAATACTTTTTAATAATATTAAATTTGAATAATTTTAAATGTAACAAACTAATTCTTTACAGTTACAGTTTTAAAAGAAAAAATATTCAATTTTCACAGAATTAAGTTACTACATAAAATAAATAAAAATTAAATAAAGCTCGATTTATACGACGGTTTAAGTTGTAAACTATTTTGTAAGAATGTAGATGTTGTATTTTGAAAATTATTTTTTTCATATAACAAGTGGTTGAAACATGTAAAACTATTATGTGAAATTGTAAATATTTATTTTTTTATATTCAATATAATTTAAATTTGCACAATTTGAAAAACATTGCTAATTAATAATTAGAGGTTACAGATTTGAGAAATGAAAAATACCCTTTGCTCAAAATCAAGTTTACATATAGTTGGAATTGTTATATTGTATAACATTTTATTCGATACATTCTGAAATTATTTTTTTTAACATAATTTCAATTGCACGATATTAAATGCAGAGTTATTTAATCAACAAGAGTTGCAATTTTGAAGACAACGTATGATTTTTTGTGAAGAACATTTGTACTGAAATGTGAAATGAATTAATAAAACTGTAGATATTTTATATTTGTATTTTAATAATAATTGTTTTGTAATATAGTTTTCATTGCAGAATGTAATGAGCATGAGTTTAGAGAGAAACAAATATGAAATTTTCACAGAATTAATTTTAAACATGTGGATATATTTTTCAAAATTGTTGATGTTGTTTCTTGAAATTTAATATTTAATTTTATAATCCATTTGATATATTTAAAAATATATATGTAATTTGCATAATATTATAAGTAGTTATTAATTAATGGAGGTTGCAGATTTTGACAGATAAATATGAAACTTTTACAGAATTACGTTTATACATTATGTGGAATTATTTTCATAAATTGTAGATGTTGTATTTTGTGATTTAATATTTTTTAACTTCATTTAAAATGCATGACATTAAAAGCAGTTCGTAGTCAATGGGGGTTGTAGTTTTGGAAGACGAAAAATATAAAAATTTTACAGAATTATCTTTACACGAAATTTTTTGGGAAATTAGAGATGTTTTATTTTGAGATAAATTTTTTTACCATAATTTAATTTGCATGACATTAAAACAATTATTAATTAATGGGGGTTGCAGTTTGAGAAAAACATTATTTTGTAAAATTGTAAATGTTGGTTTTGAAAATTAATATTTTTCATAGTTAATATAACAAGTAATAATTAGTTCGAATATTATCGATAATTTTTTTATATATACACGAATTCTAATACCAAACGATAAAAATACAACGAGTACGAGTTGCATTTTACAAATCTTTGTATTACAATGAGTTTTATTTGTAAAAAATATCGATAAACAAACCACGAGATTATATTTGGTATGAGAATATAATGTTTACATTTAAACCGATTATTTATTATTAAATTCATATTGACAGGCTATAATAGATATTATTTTAATTTGCTACGACGAACGTTTCTAATTTATTAATTGTGAGTTGCTAAATAGTTAATTATTTATGCAATTTAAAGAAATTATATTAAGATCTAATCATTATTAAATTTATAAATAAGGAATACAAGATAATATAATCTTCATCATCATCAGATAAAGATGAAGATAAACGTTTTAACAATATATTTCAATCCACATAGTATTTAAAATTTGGCGCTTGCACCAACAATAGCACGAGCTATTACATTTAGCTAATATAAAAAACGTTTGTGATACTTTAGATTTAAATTAGACGCAAACACTAAAAAAAATAAAAATATTTTATAAATCAAACATAAAATCGTTGCGTGTCATTGCGTAAAAAAGAACGCTGCAATTAACTGTACAACGCTATTAGCCTATGGCCGGTGATTTGTGTATCCTTATATTAAAGAATTAGCTGGTAAAATGTGTTACTGCAGCGTTGCCAAATAAATGTTCTGTTGACGTTGGTAGAACGCAGGTGCTGTGAATTCGTTATACTATTATACACTAACTTATAGCGCGAAGTCTACACGTAAATTTGTTGAACTAAAGTTGTGTATGTGAATATATTGAACCGATCTTATTGGTCCCAAAAAAATTGCTAAAATTTTGTCTATAGCTATATTACACACAATGTCAGGGAACGTCGGTAGAACTGATTTTATATTTTTATTTTATACATTGAGGTTATATTTATGTTGAATAAGTGTTTAGAGTACATACTTTTACTGTTTTTTAGATAATCTGCTAATAATAAATTACAGAATGAATAATTTCGAAAATCAAAAAATTGTACGTTATTATAGACAAATTTTAAGATTTGACCCAATTAATACTATGAAATTATATAAAAATTCTATTTGTTCTAGATAAAAATTATAATACTAGTTGCAAATTACCATATAATATAAAATTGCAGACTCAAATGAAACTTTTTTAATCATTGGTTGGTTCACGTTACAAATGTCTTTCTATGACTTTAATTCAAAAAATATATAAAAAATGATTTACTTGGTAGATGGTTTCAAAATTTCTTTTATCTAAAACATTAATAATTTTTAAATAAGGCACATCTTTTATGAATTGTTATAAAAAGTCAAATGTTAATCAAACTATATAATACAAATATTCACAAGATTCTTCAGCTTTAATTACAAATAATTATGTTTACTATATTATCACAATAAAGCAAAAACGATCGAAATCATTTTAATTTATAAATAACTTCTCAAAACGCATAATTTGAAACTTTTGTAATTAATCTCTATTATTATAATTGGTAAAAGTTCTAGAACTCCATCAAATAATATTTATACAAATTCTTATCTCTGTTCTCTAACGCTATGGAAAAAAATTACAAATATTTGACAGGTTACAAAACTTAGAAATTTATAACACATACATTTATATTATATTTATTTTAGGCAAATATCTAGATCAAACTTTAAACAAATGAAATAATCTATTAGTAATTAATATATTTGAACTTTCTACAATTCTAAAACAAATTTGGATACAGTCTTACAAATTTTATATAAAGTAACTGTTTATTATTGAACATACTAACCTAAATTCTTACATTAGAATTTTAATTTAATTTTTTGTACTAATTTAAATGTTTAGAAAGTGCATAAAAAATACGTAAACATAGTCTAATATTAATATCTTACTCAATTAATACTAACAAATTATAAAAAAATACTATTGATTATAATTAAAAATAAAAATTCTGAAAATTGTCATATAATATAAAATTGCGAACTCAAAAATCATATTTTCAATTTTATCTGTTTCTTCTTTTGCTTTATATTCGAAAAACTGTTAATTTAAAATCAATCAAACTTATTATAACAAATGGCGCAATGCACACATTTTTATTACTGTCACTCTTTTAACCGTCTTTAATACAAACTCTGTAAAAATCCTTTACATATTCACCCGATGCATAACATGCAATTGCCTGAAAATTATTTCTATAGAAAAATACCAGAGAATTTGCGTTTATAAAATAAAACGGCATCATATTACGAGTTATTTTATGGGAGTGGCCTGCTAAAAATAGCACTCAACGGAAATAAGGTACGGTTGCCACATAAGCGGTAGAATAAAAAATATATACGTTGGACGCCATAGATGTTAATATGAACGGATGTCACTATGATGTCTACATGAATTGGATAATGTTCAAAATGTATATTTTTAAAAAAGATTTTTCTAATGAAGTAGATACACGCCTAGAAATTATTCTAAATATTAAAAATTCCTGTTTCTTCTGCCACCGTGGCCAGATTGATTCCGTGAAAGGAGGCTACAATGGTAGTGTGATATATATATATATATATATATATATATATATATATATATATATATATATTTATTGCAAAAAAGGATATCGGGTAAGCGACCAATAGTTTTAGTCAATTTAATTTCTATTTTTGAATCAGGAAAATTTCCCTTATTACTACGCTACAATAGTCAATCCAAAATGCAATTAATTATTTAACAGAATGGAAAAAAGTTGAAATTTTCAAGAAGTGCTTGTTGGAGGGGAAGAAAAACTGAGAATAAAATCTCATAATATAAAATACATAAACTCAAATTTGTGATGTTATATTCTTCTTTGTTTACATATAAATGCTATAATCAATTTAATTAAAAAAATATATTTTTTTACATTTTTACAAGATAATACAACAGTTATATCCGTTTATATAATCTATTTCCCATACGTTTGTTTTATCTTTTCTAATTTATTAGCGTTTGTATTGATCTGAAAATAAGTACATTTTTTGGTATTTAATTGGCAGATTTACTAATATCTTAATATAGTGTTAAAACTTAAAGCTAGTTATGAGGCGTTTATGAGATTACATCAGATAATGCCGTAGGATTAGTACGTTCAACATATCTGAACATTCCGTGAACACACTTAGATATTACTAAGATAACCTATCTATTCACATGTTAATAGATCTTCGAGTTCTGTTCCAGTTACAAATTTTATGGACTGTTATATCCACAAGATCCGGATATTACTATTTTAAGAATGTATATAATAAAAGATTATACTTACTATATACAATTTAATAAATTGGCTAGTTATAGTATTTACGATTAAATAATATAAAATGTTAATAATTCATGTGCAAACAAATTTATATTTTTGAAAATTGAACAAAAATACAATATAAATTTTTTATTCGTATTATAACAAGAAAATAAATTTATATTATTGTTTTTTTATATTTCACTTTTAAAAAAGCTCTGTTTTTCGGTGAATGTGAGTTTGAACTGCAAATTTATTTAAAATTAATTAAATATGTTTTATAAAAAAAATCAAATAATTAAAAATGATAATTAAATCTAATCTAGGACACACCTGGCTAAAAAATTATGTAAATTGGGATATATTGTAGGATAATTAGTAATAATATTACAACAAAAATTATTAACAAATTTATGTCTTTATATGATTAACAATAATCCGTATTTTTTGTAAATATTGTAAATATAAATAATATTAATAATATAATGATACCGCTGGTCTGTAAAATTTATATTGGTCTAGAAGAATTCTTCTAGATAGAGAGATTTTTATTTTTCCTTAAAGAAAAGCCATATAACCACTTACTTAATTACTTATTTTAAATTTTTCTGTGGGCTCCACATAAATGCCCCACATTTATCAAAAAATCAGATACCAAAAACGCAATCTACTATAGACAACTTGTTGCAACATATTATATTTAATGTAGTTTTATTTGTAGTTACATGTGACTAGATTAATTGATTAAACTCCACTCTAAATACACTAACCACGCATAACCTACCTCGCGAGCACTGTTCTATTCTAGACGAGTAAGTGTTAACGAATATCAATTTGTCACAATACTTCTATCGAATAACAAAAAAAGATATAATATATATTCAATATTTTAAGTCCTAATATGGTGGAATAGTAATGTTCATTCTGAAATTATAAAAATTAAAACAGAAATATAATAAAACTAGAGGTCGCAATGTGTAGTAAAACTTTTCCACCAACAATATATTTCCGCCATCAGTTCTATACGTTAAAAATAATCATTTTAAACTCATTAACCCTACACTGCGAGATGTATCAAATCTGATACATTTCTTTTTAATTTGAATATTTAGTCGATGCTTTTTGATTTGGCGTTACAACCATATGTATAGAACCAGATACACCTTTTCTAATATGTACATAAAGGTTATATTTCAATAGTTCCTTGTTGCGCCGCATAAACTTGGAAACAGGCCGCCTAAACCCACGTGTTAACATCTCTGCATTTTATCAAGATTTACATGACTGTATTTAATTACAATTATGTTTGTAACAAAAATAAAATTAATTAACTATTGTAGCGCCCTGAAAAAGGGGAACAATCTCCCTGAAATATCGGCATGATTAATTTAATTGATTGAAATTATTGGTTGCTTACCCTATATTCTTTTTTGCAATATATCAATCTAAAATTTTTTTGTGAAATAAATTTTTTTTTTTCAATATTTTATCCGTGTTTATTTGCAAAAAATACACAATAAAAATGTTTCATGAAATTCTTTTAAATCGTGCAGCATGGGGTTAAGAGTTAAGATTGATCCGATCGGTCTGTTCGACATGTTCGCTTGTCCCTATTTTTATTTATATTTTCGTATTTTGCGGATTTTGACACTTACTGACACTGATTACGTGCTTTTAGACATCTTAACAGCGCCATCTATTGATTTTTATTTTCTTCCATAGAAAGAAAACTAATAAATTATTATCTTTTTTTCTGTTTTAGAATTTTTTAATGAAACAAAAACCAAAATTTGCAATTCTTTTTTTTGACATATATAATGCGTTTTTTATAAGTTATGTATTAAAATATCGATCTAAAACTAACTTAATTCAATTTCTAAGATTAAATTTATATGGAATAGAGCCACAAAAAATTACCAACACACACACACACATTTTTTTAAAAAACCTCCTTTTCAGACTTTGGGTCCTCTAAAACGTATATTTCCGTTGAAATTTAAATTTAAATTTTTTTGTATGAATCCAATACTTTTCCCCATATAGGGAAAAAAGTTAAAAGTATTTTGTTTAACTTATCTTATTAACAAACCAAATATATTTTGACATCTATATGCAATTATCAATGATGATAAGTTATTCTTATTATATTTGTGGAGTTTTAATAATAATAAATATAACTTTATTCATTGCTTTATATTCCTTGCCTTATTAATAATATTGTTTAAAAGAGATTCAAATTATTGATACAAATTTGTCACTATTTGACAAGTATAATATTTTATTTTTCAACAACTTCTTTACTATTCCTTTTATATAAGGAAAATTATTGGATTTATACTAAAAATTTGAAATTGAAATTTCAACGGAAATATATATTTTGGTCCCTATATATAGATATATGTGTATGTCATTAATTTTAGTTTTAGATCGATATTTTAATACTTAGCTTACAAAAACGCATTAGAAATATCAAAAAGAAAAATTTAGTCAATTTACAAGGAAACTATAAAATTTATAACAAAATTTTATATAAACTAATTTGTAGATCTCTAAAATTTGTATATTTTGGTTTTTGTTTCATTAAAAGAATCCAAAATACAAATAAAAGACAAATTTATTACTCTTCACCCTTCGGGAGAAAATAAAATACCAATAGATGACGCTTTTGAGATGGCCAAATGTAGAAAGCAAAACCTACGTGATCAGTGTCAGTCGGTGTCAAAACCCACAAAATTTGAAAATATAATTAAAAATTATATAAAATCGGAGCAAATGAAGTGTGTCAAACAAACTGACCAGATCTACCTTTACTTTGATACTATCCTCCAAAAACACATGTCAACATTGTGCTTGTCTTATTAAATTTAAAATTAGTCTTGATTAGGTAAAGAAGAACTTTTCCCCCCAAGTTTTAGTACGCATTGCGACTTCTCTATCATTCTTCCTTTCATTTTTAGATTACAAATTTACTTTCAATATCTAAGCGTTATTAATTGTTCCATATTGGGAAATAATGTCGGTATGTACATTTGTTTAATTGATCAATTTTAAATATTTTATTAGATATGTTGGTATTATAAATTTAAAAAACAATTTGTAGGTTTACATACATATAATATAATGTCATTAACTATGTTATATATGCAATATCAATTTGGATCTTATAAAATAAAAACCAAATGAAATTTGTTAAATCCTTCCACGCTATTTATTTAAATGGAATTAAAAATTCTGACAATCAGTTTATCAAATCGAATCAATATTTTGCAAATTGTTCACTGCTTGTAAAAACTATAGCTAGTGGTGATAAACGCCAAGTAACTAGCTCAGACATAAACAACCAACAAAAAAAAATTATATTTACTTAATACGTTTAAATAAATTAGGAGAGGTATTATAATAAATTTACGAAACAGATTAATCACAAATACTTTAAAAATAACAAACTATTTGCATAGTTATTGCTTACTACACTACAAATTATATAAAATCACATCTATATTATTAAAATATTTAAAAAGAAACATATTATTATTTATTTTACAACAATAGCATGTTAACATGAAATATTTTCATTGTTTAAATTTTAATGATACACAGAAATTTATTAATAATTTATATTTTTAGAAAATTTGAATTTAAAAATCAAATTTATTTATAACATTTTATATTTTGTAGGCTTTCCCTAACTTCATCAGGACAAAAATATATTATAATAAATATTAATCATCACTAATACTAAGTGTTTTGAAAGTCTGCTATTAAAACTAAACAGCCACATACTAAGGAAGTAGACACATTTTTATAAAAAAATATTACCGAAACATATAATAAAATTGATTAAAATTAAAAATTAAAAAAAAAATAATTGTTCAAATTTTAATAACTTTCTATCCGTTTATGTAATAGTGTTAGTGTTGAGATTTTAGACAAATGACTATTAATATTCCTGTAAATAGTTTTAACATATTTATTAATAATAATACAGAACTTTATTATTGTTATTATAATATTTGCTCTAATATAATTTTTTTTTGTAGGAAATCACTAACATCGATTCCCAGGCAAGTATATTTAAAATATGTTATATACTTTTGATATTTTTTGTGGGTATGCAGAAATATGAAACACATCATGTAATAGTCTCAATATTTAGCAAGTGAATTGTCATTGCTTAATCAACAAGAATATACCGGTTGACCCAAGCCATAGGTAAGGCTGTTTTATATTGTTATATGTGAAACTAGATAAATGAAATTTATACGAGTATATATACATAAAAAATGCAATTTATTGTGATACTTGTGAAGTCGGTATCACTTTCCGTTGTTCCGGAAACAACGCCATCTTGTGAATTTTAAATACAATATAAACAGAAAATCGTATCGATAGCCAATTTTTATCACCATGGCAACAAAAAAAACACATTTTTGTTTCTGCTTATAGGTCGACGCAAATCGGTTAAAATGGATTAAAACTAATAAACAATTATAAAAAAATAATTCAGTTCAATATTGTGTTAATAGCACTCTTTGCAGGGCTACAAAGCGTTTGTAGATTTTGATCGGAAAGGTTGATTTTTTTAATAGGAACTAAAGTGTCAAGTGGACTATTCGAGAGAAAATAATGTTCTGCATGCAATGATACGAAGCACATAAGATTTTATCAACAAAAAANTTTTTTTTTGATAAAATATTATGTGTTTGGTATTATTGCATGCATACAATTAATTTCTCTTGGATACTCACAATTGACCCTTGAGGTTCCATTTGAAAAGATTTTGTAATTTTGCAGAGGGCGTCATTAATACGACATAAACCTAAATTATTTTTAAAAATAATTTTTGATCTGTTTTGAACCATTTTAACCGATTCGCGGCCACCTAGAAGCAGAAACAAAAATGTGTTTTTTTTTGTTGCCATGGGGATAAAAATTGACGATCAATACGTTTTTCTGTTTATATTGTCAAATTAGTTTAAAATATCAAAAAGAAGTATATGGTTTTATTTAAAATTCACAAAATGGCGTCGTTTTTGGAATAACCGGAAGTGATACTACTTTCGCAAATATCACATAAATTGCATTTTTCACGTATATACAGTTGTATAAATTTCATTTGTCTTGCTTCACAAATAACAAAATTTAACAGCCTCACTTATGATTTGGGCCACTCTAATTTATATGGTCTTAGGTAACATCTACAAATATAATTTTGACTAACTTTTAATAAAAATATAAGAATATAAGAATATTTTTAAAAGTACAAATGTTTTGTGTGAATTCCGATATAATCCATTGAAATTGAACTATACATGTAGTATTTACCACCCTTTAATTAATAAATATTTAATATTTAATAAATAATAATACTGTATGAAGCAAATGTTTGGTGTTTGCAAAACGACGTACTATTTTAATCAAATAAACATATGGTGCATTTGATATTAAGTTTGCAGAAATATTAGGTCATAGAGGATAAAAAATGCAGTACATTAAAAGATGTGCTGTGATTTAAATTTGACACGATTTAGAAGTGAATTTTATTACAATACAATTGCACTACACAAATGCTCTACAACGACTACACGAATTGTTACTTATTTATTGAGGCATATTTTAATGCCTGTCTGACACTATGCAATTTATTATATCAAGTGTTTTTTACACTAGTTAAAAATGTTTTTAATATTTTTTTTAATTCAAATTTATTTATTGCTTATTTTTGATTATTATTATATATAAATAGACATGGAATCCAAAGGTTGTGATTTCGATCTCCACCCGAGGTGAATTTTTGAAACATTTATTTTAACGGAGTAATGGTGTAGTAATTATTTAACAATTATAATATTCTCATTTCAACTTAGGCTCTTTTTAAAAATTTAAATTTAAATCTAAATAATAAATAATTAGTATTTACAATATTCGTATTACTATATATGTTGGAGTCCGCGGAAATTTATTCTCTTATTCAGCGCTGCAACAATATAAATCAAATTTAAAAAATACACAAAAATAATATTTTATAACAATGAAATTTAATAAAAATATTTTTAACCTTTCGTTTTTTTCTACTAGAATTAGAAGTCTGTTTATATTTTTATAGCCTACAGATGGTTTATAGACGGGGGAGTCTTTCTCTCATAGAGCGATCATCCACAATAGACCTACATAATAAACGATTTTAGCAACTGGAAAGTGTCTCGGACACAAAATAAATAAACTAAATTTTGTGTAATCTGCAAAATATACGTCGCCGGAATGCTTCTAGTAGATAAAAAAATTGACAAAGAAATGTCAATTTATAATCAGTTGTGCATGTTTTACGGAAAGTGAGGAAAAGGCTCATATAGAGACAATGGTTATGTAAAAAAAATATTTTTATTAATTCTTTTATTCTTATTCAATAACTAATTTTAGTTATTTTAGTATATTATTTTAGTTATATTTATTTATATTATTGTAGCGCTTTAAAGAAGAGAATAAAATTCTTCGAATTTGAACATGTATAACAGTAATAAAAACCAAACAATAAATAAAATTTAAATAGAAAAATTATTAATAACAATTATAAATAGTGTAAAAAAATAAATAAATGCAGTAACAAACAAAATCCATATTATACTATTAAGGTGAAGAAAATATCGTTTATAAATTGAAAATTTTGTTGTTATTTTTTATTAATAACAATCCTGACTTATTATATTTATTAATTTCCATTGCTTCTAGGAGATTGAAATATGTCTCTTTATTACACTTATGTAAAATTTTGAATTCCTTATTGAACAAGTGTTGATATTCAAACAGATTCAATATTTGATGTCCGAATATGGTGGAATTCAAAAATATTCATTCTGAAAATTATAAAATTAAAACTTCATTAATATAATAAGAAAAGTATTTAATTCAATTTATCTTATTCACAAACCATATATATTTCGACATCTATGTGTCATTATCAATGGCGATTAAATTATAAACAAAAATCTCCATAGATATGGCACTATTTTATGAAAACTATAGAAATCTATACATCATGTGACTAATTTTGACACATAACCTATAGATATGTATATATATATATATATATATATATATATGTATATATAAAATGTAGCATAATGTCAACTATATTATCAATACAGAAATATAAGATTGTAACCTTATAAACATGTGCATTTTACAAATGTTATTATTAAATAAACATCATAATAATTAAAATATACAAAATTTTAGTTTAAAAAAATATTTTTATATTTTTTATAAAATATATTACATGAGTCAATCTAGTAATGGTGATGACATCAAATTTAGTTGTTCATGTATAACGGTACAATTATTATCTTTTAAATGTTTTCTAATTTCTAATTCTTCTAAAGATATGATATTTTTAATTGAGTTTATGATGTGTATTATTAGTAGTAGATAATTTATGATTAGTATTAATTAAATGTTTAGCAAAATTAGATTTAAAAAAAAAATATTTATACAATTGCAATCTTGAATGAATCAAATCTATCCGCATAGTAATTGTATTAAAAATTATTCTTGTATTTTGGTAAGATTTCAGAAAAATTAAGCAAAAGGTCTTTTAATTAATGCAAAAAAAAGTTAAATTATTTAAACAATTTAGGAATATATAAGCTTAAATGCAATGCAAGCAACGGCATTTATGTAGGAGAATACTATTAGAAATTTAGAAATTAGATATAAAGATCAATTAAAAGCTTTTATAAATAAAAATGAAAAAACATTTAATTCTGCTAAACATTTAATTAATAATAATTAGAAATTATCTACTACCAATAATGCACTTACACCATTACACATCACAAACTCTATTAAAAATAAATATATAACTATAACCGTTTAATTGAGCGGTTCCAAAATCTGAAAAAAGGGTTAATTTAAAAGCAAATAGTGCAGTCATTTCTAACATCACATTAATTCGTATAAGTTTTTATACTTAATTGTGATTCTGTAATCTATAGTTATCTTATTTAAAGATTGATAAATTCAGGTGATTTTAAGAGATAATCACCAGTCCATGTCTAGATTCGATATATTGAATAGATTCGTTTATTCGTCCGATTACCGTTTCTTTATTCAGTGTTAAAGAAACTGATAAAAACAATATTTACTTTGTGCGTATATTCACCTTTCTAATTATTACAAGAATTTTATAAATTTATTTATTTTTAACTACGTTAATTGAATGTTATCAAAAGAAATGTAATTATTATATGTATATACAATTATACATACAATAATGCGATTGCACATTTAATACAATATAAAATAATATTACTAAATGTATCCCGTTTCCCAAATTTAACTATATAATTTTATAGGAAGCTGTAAATACAATAATAATAATAATATACCTGCTTACTTGTTATTTAAGTCAGTTTTAAAATTGTCTTAAATAAAATGTGGTTTGCTCATACATCTTCTGAAATACTGTTAATGCAATACCGACGACACTTCTCAGAAACCTTAGATATTGTCTGCAGGTGTAAAAATTAAACAACACCTTCAACGCACAGGTAGAAGACTTGAACACTCAATTAGAACTAACTCGAAACCGATCAGTGTTGAATTGCATAAGAATAAAATAAATGTTAAACTTTTATTCTTAGGATGTATATATTTTGAGGTTTTTCAATAATGTAAAACAGTTACTAAAACATACACTAAGGTACCTATGTTTTATACAATCATTTACGGTTTTTTTAATTAATGCGATTAATTTCGTTATGTTTTTAATTATAAAAAGTGTTTATTCGAAAATATTAAAGGTCACAAATTATCAATAAAAATATAATTGATGTGTATAAAGATATTATCTATAAGTATTGTTAATTTAAAACAAGTTTACTAAAATAGAATTATGTATACATCAGTGTCCTAACATTTTTATTAAAGTATAAAATGTTTTATACAACTTTTTTTATATATTGACGAACATTTTATTGTACTAATACTGAGCATTTTGTATATCATTTATCTAATAAAATTAACCTATGTTCATATGTCGAATACTACGAACGTAGTATTCGACATTTTACATTAGTGTATATTATTATTTTCTTTTATTATATCAATAATGGATTTATCTTTAAATAAAATTAATGAACAAATCAACACCTTATTTAACTTACTCTAAATTTATAATAAAGGATGGCAATTGAATAGTTTTATTTTTACTGTTTTGTGTATTAATACAAAAATTCATTTTTGAGATATTAGAAATTATATGAAATTCGAAATAGTCGGCAATTCTCGCTTGGTTTATCATTAGCTATTATTAGATAAAGAAAAAATGTTTATGAATATTGTAAACAATAATTATTAAAATTTTTAAATGGAGCCTAAGTTGAAATTAAAATATTATAATTATTAACTAATTACTACGCCATTACTTCATTTTGAACATTTATTTCAAAATGGAGTAATGGCGTAGTAATTATTTAATAATTATATCTTAATTTAAAATAAAAATTTACGATCATTACAAAATATAGCTATTAATGATAAGAAATAATGACTCTAAAATTCTGTTGTCATTTTATCCATCGATAAATTAAAGAGAACTTTTTATTGGTTGCCAGCCATGGATAAAAGTTTGGCGGTAATCAACATAAACAAACACAACAAAATCAGCTATCAACAAAATCGTACAAAGTGAATTAATTAAAAAATTAAAAATATTGAACTAAGAATTGGCTAATTTTTTTGTATGTAAATTTGTAGATAAAATATAGCATTGTCCGTGCATGCAAAGGTTTTTATCGGCTCAAATGATTACTGCTCCCGCCTACGAGTCGTGCCGCAAACTCCATTTTTGTAAAATATAAAAAACCTTCTTTATTTGCTTATATTATTACGAGAAATTGAAAACTTGAATTATTCTCACATTATTCTCAGTTTCTTGTGGTATTACTACTGATAATACAATTTTTCATTTATCAGTACGCTATTAGATCGAGCATTTTACATGTGATTTTTTGAACGAATTATATTTTCATAAGTACTACAACCAGTGTATGGAAGATTATCTAATTTTAAACTTGTTTGATTTTAAAAGATAAATTATGTTGCTTGTAAACCACACGAGTGAGCTATAACGAGTGTGGTTTCTTAGAGCAACATAATTTATCTAGAAAAGAAAACAAATTTAAGCTAATCTTTAAAATACATGAGTTGTCAATGTAAATTTGTCAAAATTATTTCATAAAAATACTTAAACACTATAACCTTTTATTTAATATAAACAATAATATTAAATTTTTATTTTACATATATATATATATATATATATATATATATATATATATATATATATATATATATGTTATGAAGCGTCCGGCACGAGTAACTGTTAACGAGCGTCCTCCTAAAAAACAGACTTCTAGCGTTCTTAATTCCACATGTGAGAGTATATTTGTTATGCCAGATATGTATATATATATATATATATATATATATATATATATACACACACACATATTCATATGATTACTAAATAATAATTATATTATTCTATTATTATTTCTTATACAAATTGTATTTAAAAACGCCTATAGGAAGAACTCTCTTATTTTTTAAGATAATGCAATTATTATTTAAGCAAACGTAATTTATTCATCAGTTTTAGTGTTTATTTTTGGTTGCTTTATAACTATATCATTTAATTTGCATATAAATATTATTTGAAATATTCATTGTTAATTATTACATTATATAACTTAAATAGAATATTCTGAATATGAAATTTTTTTTTCAATTAAATTTTTAAAATATACTTATAATTAGAAATCGGCTGTTATGCATTTGCATGTTTGCATAATATTTATTATGTGATTTAAGTGTTTTAAATAAAAAAATATATAAATGAAGGTTACTAAATATCATACAAATTCTTGTGTTCGTTATACAGTAAAATCTCTAGTTGCGGACACTTCCAATAAGCGGACAACTTCTATAACCGAACAGTTTACAATTTTCCAACACATTTGTATTATATTATAATTGTATCTTACTTTTCTTTAAGTGGACACCTCCAATATGCGGACAAACTTAGTTGTACTGACAATGTCCGCTTAACGGAGATTTGACTGTAATATGATAATATTGATAATTAAAAATATAAAGTTTATTTAGGGTATACGTTCATCCTAAAAATAGATTGCATACTAGAATTTGTGTGGTTTTGCGCTATAAATCAGTTGGAATCATCATAGTGGACAAAAACATAAAAATATCACGCGGTGTTTACTTTGTATGATCGAAATTTTTTTGTGACGTCGATAGACTTAGATAAATCATTTTATTATTAAATGACAATCGTCAAACAATTACATTCAAAATTTAGAAAATATATAACAATTTACTGTCATAAAAATTGTAAACTATTTTAAATTTTCTTGTAATTTTCAAATGTGTTAATTAAATAATAAAACTTGATCTCAAATTAACAACTTAAACTTAATTTTTTTTGCTAGTGCATATTTTGTGCATATTTAAGCATTTTTTAATGCATATTTGCAAGCATATTTTAACATTTTGATAGTTTATATAATCCGATGTCAACTTATAAACAATTGTTACTAAAATATTTGCCGTATAACTGTAGAATATTTAAAATAAGGTCATTATTAGATATTTTTGAAGTAAAACTATGCTGGCGATTTTTTTTTAACTGGAAAACTAATAAAAATTGGATAACAACATTTGAGTTTTTACATTATTTTCACGTGTATAATATACTTCTTGAAATTCGTTTGTTTATCCTAGCTCAACCTGTATATTCGAGACACTAATGAAAGAATTTTGTAATTTTTAAAATAAGAAACGTTTTCAAAGTTTGTTCAAATGTTAAAGTCTAAGTTTATACACGTGATTATGTTCCAATCTGTTATCAACATAATAAAATCTAAATAAAATTACTGGTTAAATACCGCGCACTGATTCAGTTAATTTACGTAAAACATGTCAAATTCTACAGCCCTTATTTTTGATAGGTTTTTGATATCTTTTAAAATTTGCTAGAACGAAGGACGATATCAAGTTATTACATCTACTCCAAATAAATTAATACTACAAATAAAGATTTGTAAAAATTAAAAAAAATATATATTTTTGTATACATTGATTATATTTTATTGCTACACACTTATAACTACATATTTGACAAAATCAAAATTAATAGTAATGTTTTATGAACTCGTTAGTCAAGACACATTTATAAATGATTAAACAATTGGTATGAATCGATTTAAGGTTTGTTATAATTATAGTAAATATTATATTAAATGATATTGAAGTAGGTTGTTTATTGTCACGTGACTTACTTCTCGGTAGAATTATCCACTCTTTTACTGCACACACACATATATATATATATATATATATATATATATATATATATATATGCAACAATGCAAGAAGGGTGTCTTTAATGTGACTAGGTCTATTTAATAATAATAAATATTTCTAAAACATTGTTTTATTTGTTACACAGATTATATGAATATAGTCGACGCTCTATTTAAGCAAAAAAGACTTTATTTACTAGATAGATAGACTTTTTTACAGAGTTATCTTTTTTGTGTCAATCCTATAATAAATGCGGATCCAATCGATCATTTTTGAAATAATGTGACAACACAAGACAAAACGTGGATTTAGTCATTTGCTCGGTCTCGGTTTACCAATATATACAATTTGACCCTACATCTAACCTAGGTTGCAGAGTTGGAGACGTATCGCTGACTTTTCAAGAGAACTTATTGTAGAAACAATACAAACCAAACTAGTAATTGCATTTTATTTAAATGTACTGATCAAGTTTTTAAATAACTTGCTTGTATACAATTACTAAATTTATTATAATTATTAAGTAAAAAGTTTATAATCAATTATATAAATTTATACCATTACAATATAATTAAAAAATTTAAACATATAATTGTTTCACTCTTCATAAGAGATTATCGGTATACCTTTGTAATTTGCGCATCGCATTGAAACAAAATGAAGAGAATAATTGCTTAATTGTTATATGTCTTTTCTGATAGAAGAAATAAAAAAAAAATTAGAAATCAGTAAGGTGCACTGATGATCTTTTATGACGGTGTGGATTTTGATAGACTTTTTACTTAATTGTTTTAGTTTTTTGCCAAATTTGCGTTGTGGTATATTTAGTGTTTTAGATAGATTTCTTGTTTCTTTATATTCTTCTATAAAATGGACATATCATCACTCACACTGACTTTATTACATTTATTAAATATAATTATTTATTTCAAATACAATCAATGCTATTTTAGAAAAAAACAATTGATCTATTTTTAAATTTATTAATGAAATTAACAATTTAAAAATTGTAAAGAAAAAACAGTAAAGTTGATAGTATTAAAAATAAATAAGTACGCTAGCAATTAGCATGAGATAAAGAATAAAATTTTGTTAGTCCGTATTGTATTAAAATCAATAATAAGAATAACCTTTTGGGTAATTTCATTACTTATTTTTAAAGGGCAGTAGGTTAGGGTCAATTTAAATTATAGTTATATTTGGATTATAACCTAAAATCAAATTATATCACATTATTTGGATTTATATTTATTTAAAATTTGTGGATAAATTTTGTAGATTCAATTTTGCAAATTCTTTACAAATTTATAATAAGAAAAGAAAAAGTGCCCACAATTCACAAAAATTGCTGCCATAACAAACAAATTCTTAATTCTTGTTAATAATAAAAATAAGAAATTTTTTTTGACAATGAATGCATTTATAATGTTATTTAATTTTGGTTAGCTTATCACATTGAAAATATAAAATTAAAAATCATTTTATTAAATACTTAATAAATTTATTCAAACATACACTTTTTAACAGAGAGTACATACAGAGTATGCTCAACCAATTTGAATGTTGAGAATACAACAATCAGACTGCATTAAAAAATAAGGTAAAATTGAAAAAAAAACGATTACCTTGATTCTTTAAATTATTGACCTTATAAAACAAACTATTGTAAAATCATTCAAAATTTATAAAAAAAAACAATGAAACTAATATCGGGATGTCAACAATCATTAGAGATTGATTAATAGATAACAAAATATGCACATGCTAATACAGGGAAATTAAAATTCCTTGATAGGATATTTTTATTATTAAAACAAACAAACAATAATCGTTTTTTGCAAATATTTTGTATGAAATACACACAAACCTTCCAAATTTAATTGAGATTGCCATAAATTGTAAACATACATTTTTTCATAACCATATTATAGTTAAATGATGGATGATACTGGTTTACATTTTGTAATTGCTGAAATGGGGAAAACAGAACTCATGTGATCAATGTAAGTATCAAATGAAAAAAAAATTTAAAACATAACTTGCAAAATACACAAATGAAATTTTGCATGTTATTTTGTCATCTGAAAGGAAAAAAAATGTAATTTTATCCATAGCCGGTTTATGTCACTTGTTATTACATGAAAAATATTCTATATTGTTTTTGAATTCGGCTCTGAACCTCAGATCGAAATTGGTTGACTGAGCCTGGCTCGGATAAGTTAACTATATGAGTAATATCAACCCACATGGCGGTGGCTTGGACAATGAGGCTAGAATGAAATGTAACAAAAATATAGAGATCTTGAATAATTATTTTGCCAAGAAAATATTTCGTTTCTAATTTTATTTCAAAAAATATCGGCCCATATTTGGTTTATATTAAACTTCAACATGTGGGAATGTCCATTTTATCCATGAGTATAGGATAAAAAACATTGTAATAAATTGCAATCAGCACAAGAGATAGAAACCGTGTAATGCGACTTTTTTAACTAAAAATGAACTAAAATCATTTATTCCTTTTTATCATATTTTATATAAAGGAATTGTGCTGGAAATTGATAAAAGCCTGGACAGTAATAAAATTAAAGACTATGCAAAGAATTCCCAAGACGTAGAAATAGAGTAGAAAAATGAACCGGAATGAATTAGGTAATCATATATTTAAGCCGTCTAATACTATTTTAGTCACGTTCCGAGACCATGTCTTACAAAAAAATTTATTCTACACCTCAACTCTATTCCGGCCATTCGTTTTAGTCCAATTTGTCCACTGAGTCAGCTATGGCAATTTCTCAAAAATTGTATCATCTTGCTCTTTAGGCATATCCTACGGACACACCGACTTGCATGCTCTCTAAGGACAATCACCACTCCAACGAAATTAAATCCGTCTTGTCAAACCGGATATATTTTGAATATATTCGTCAAATCAAAATCAAGGAGTCCGTTTTCAACTATTCTCATTCAAACAAAACTCCAACCAAATGACATGAGATTTTCTTGCAATTTTGCTATATGCAGAACCCCCTTCTATAAGTCAACGTCAGGTACCTCAAAATATGTATCGAGCTCACAATGTAATGCTTCTGACTGTGAAACTGTTTGTAAGCAATTAGGTAAAAGAAAACAAACAAATTTTAAATCTCCCAAAAATTCTTTGTTGCCCCGTTCATTGTCTTGCTTTTGTCTATTTGTCTTTTTATTCGGCTCTAGATTATTCCCCCCTAGCATATATTGCGAAAATGTTATTCTACCAGCGGATGTCAAATTTATTCTTAATCTTAGATAACTTATTTCAAACAAATTGCTAGGAAAGATCTCCAACGCAACCAATCAACGTTATCGCTTGTCCACTCAACACTAATTACTTCATTCCTTAATCTAAGCATGAATCAGGATTTTTCTGGTTAGTTGACACATCTTATTTACATTTTAATATTAACATTATTGCTTTGTGAAACGTATCAACGGCCTAACAAATCTCTATCATTCACAGGTTTCACTTCTTTTTATAACACCAGAGAAGATGACATTTATGTTAAGTGCAAAATTATTAATTTTGATCACCATTCATACAATCTGACAAATCATCTTTACTACAACTCACTATTCAGTATTGGTATTGTTACTAAATAAAAATTAGAAATATATGGAAGGAACTATTCAGTTCTCTTCAACCTTTCCTAATTGTAGGAGATTTTATTTGCTTATCATCCTCTCTGAGGTCATAACAATCACAACCGTAGCGACTTTAAAATGAAATCGGCCATTGAATTTTTGGTTCTAGTTATTTTAAATGACAGAACTCCAACCAACATGACCAGAAGTATTATTAATTTGGTCATCAGATATTGGCTCTAAATGCCACAATGTGACGATACAAGATATCTTTGGCAGTGATCATTTTCTCATAGTACTACCATTCATATTAGCCAATATCTTAATTGAACATTCAAAGGTACGCCACGCATATTCAACCCAAAAACTATTGCTTGGGATCGATATAAAGAAACACTAGGGAGAAAAATTGTTGAAAACCAAGCTCCCAATTATCAGCAGTTGGAGAACATGTTGTTTGAGGCTGCAACCAATTCTGCATCAAAACTTTTATTTTTGCAAATAGTTAGAGACGAGCACTGTCTTTAGTGGCACAAAGAATGTTTTACTGCGGTTAAGAAGAGAAAAAAATTTCTTGACATATTTTTGATCGTATGCAGAATTATTCATCTAATAGACCCCATACAAGCTAAGGAAGAAGAAACAGATTGTT
>JARJEC010132225.1:0-14008 GCA_030264575.1 Tachinus sp. AB-2021 | reverse complement strand
GAATATTTAATCGAGGTGGCTGATGAAACTCCATTGTAAACTTCAATAAAACACATGTGTGTAAGGTTTCAAAAATTATATTTGCAATAGCAAGATGTAGAAAAAAATTTAAAAAAAAAGTAATATACAATAATAAAGGGAAAAACGCAAATAACGGAAAACCCGAAGTTTTGGACAGATTAAAAAATACTTAAAACAAAGGCAAAAAAACCGCAAAATAGCTGAAAAATGTATAAAAATTCGGAAAATTGAAAATGAAATTGTAAAAACATTTTCCAAATTTTGATGTATTTTCCGCAAATATGCGTTTTTTTATTTCCCTTGTTTTAAGTATTTTTTAATCTGTCCAAAACTTCGGTTTTCCGTTATTTGCGATTTTTTCCCTTTATTATTGTATATTACCTTATATTAAACAATTTTTTTTCTACATCTTGCTACTGCTTGTTTGTATATTATTTATAAAGTCAATTTGTATGCTTTTTTCTGTAATTACGGGTTTTTTGCATTTGTAAATTCATTTCTTTTTCTTCAAGTAGCCAATTTTAATCTTTGATGATCAACTCCCCCCTCCAACCTTTTTGCTTTTCGATTATATAAGTTATTTGTTAACTTGTAATGTTCATTATTCATTTGCCTGATGATGCCACAGTGTGCTGAAACAATTGTCGCAGTACAATTAAATATTTTTAAAACCTTACACACATGTTTTATTGAAGTTAACTATTACTTGAATCAAAAAGTTGCTTTATTCATTGTATTTTATAAATACATAGTAACAATGTAAGTTTTTTCTTTTCTATTTTATTGTAAAAATTAAAATAACTTCATTTTATAAAAAAAAATCATTTAGAAATCTCTTATAAAACGCACGACAGCAGTTTTATGTGATTTTAATCTTTTAAGAAGCTTTAAAAAATAATTGAAAGTATTTTAGTATTTAACCATAATTGAATCAAATTAAATGATAAATAATATTTCTTTCTGTAATCTGGTCGCTATTTGAATGTTTGTAAAGGAATATGATCCCATTGCGTATTTACACAACCCAAAAATGCAAATTACGTGACAATCCGACAACAAACATTTTACCTGAAATAAGTGCTAAAAGCCAAGAGGTATAAACGTGTATCAACCCTGCGAGGTTCTTATAACCCGAGATAAATATTGAATTTGAAATGTAAACTCAACAACAGTGTATTGACACAGATGTGAAAAAGTGTACACAAACAGAGAGGACTCTTATCTAATCCCAATAAAGGAAATCCATCGAGACATACTGGGAAAACAGAGATAAATCTTAGAAATAATAATATTCCACGACGCAACTGTCATTTCGTTTCACATAGAAAGTTCAATGGAATTATAGACACATTACTGTCATGATAACGCACTTTTCAAATCGGCCATGACCACGAATAATTTATTACAATCGAACGTAATTTAAAAGTGAAATAATGCGTCCTACCAGAATTACAGCCATTTTCCCTGTTTTATCGAAGCTTAAATATTAAACCAATTGAGATGCGTGTTACATAAATATACATTTTACAGTCGTACATTTATGTAAATAAAATGGATAATGTATTAAATTAATAGACAGTGAAAGTAAAGAAATTTTTCCACAAGTGTTTCATCACCGTCTAACTTTGGTATTAAGAAATAAACGTTGTCGGGGCTTTGCCTTCATAATCGACTCACGAACGGATTTCAATTGAGAGGATGAAAATGTTTATTCACTTGCACTGGGATGTGTTTGAAATTTTGCGTAATGTTTGGAACACGAATCGATTATTAAATAGTAATCTTAATAAATATTTTCCTATTTCTAATGTTACCAATAGTAATTTATCAAAATTATTCATGCCATTTGTAAGTGTCATAGAAAATTTGTTTTAAATGTTTCGTTTCCAAATAAGTACATTGCTTGTTATATTCAATCTTAATCAATATTTAATCTTATTATAGCAATCGATTGGGTCAGCATGTATGCTGACCAAATCGATTGCGATTTATTTATATGCTTAAGACACTCGAAAATACACTTTACGTTACAAAAATATACTTTTATATTTTAGACTAAATTGGTGCATATTGAGATCAAATAATGAGGCGGAAAAAACTTTACGCATAACACACATTTGAAGTTTCAACGTCCTTGAAAGAAATAATGGAATTAAGTAATTTCAAATTTCACAATACAAAATTATACAATGCAGGTAACTTAAAATCTAAATTGTGTCAAACAACCCATCAGCGATTCCAATTCGTGTCGAAGTCTGGTCGGCATTCAATGTGCATAAAAAACACTGAAGTATTTGATAAATAATGCATGTCCCGAGGATTTACATGTAATTTTGGAAATGTTAATGCGCAATACGCAAACAATACATTCTCCTAAAAATATTTCGCAAGCAAATGCCATTGAAATTATTAATTGTTGTACTCTCAAACGTGTATGTTAATGAACCCATATAGAATGTATTCATTTACCTAATAAACCGAGTCTAATCAGACCTTGACTTTTGCATGAAAACAATATATGGAAAAAATATTCATCACATTCATAAACACAATTTGACAATGAATCAAAATTATTACGTTTTTTATATATTGCCTGAAGAGTATATAGAACGAGCGAATAGTAAGGTATATGCATGGTCGATTCTACGTATTTTGTTTCTTGTGCGCTAAACATGCATTAAGAAAAAATAAGCGCATAAGTGCAAAAATATGCAACATATGCTTAATATATGTACAGTTAAATGAATTCTTTGTTGTTTGCTTCCAACTTGTAACACGATGAAGATTTTTTTATTAGTTCAAAACTTAAAATTATTGCAATTTGTAAAATGATGCAAATATGTACCGATATGCAATTTTTGGCAAAATATGCTAAAATTTTGTTTACCAATTTTGTTCTTCAATTATTTATAGATACACAATTATTTAATTGTCACTTAAATATTATTAAATACGCAAATGCTTAAAATAACAGCGTTTCTTCCTGAGGTGGTTTGTCAAGAGTCTCTGCACTGCGGTCCTGATGATCCTATTGTGCACTTCTGAGATCTTACACCTTTAGCAGTACTGCCTCTTCTATGAAATCCAGGAGTTTTTGCTAAGGGTTTTCAGTTCTTCTTGGGCTAGCATATGCTTGCCAAAGTGCATGTTGAATGCTTCGCATTCACACAGTAGGTGCGGTGTAGTCTCTTTGTCCTCCAAACATTCGCGGTATAGTTTATTTTCTTATATACCCAATCTATGCATGTGCATGTTAAGACGGTGTCCGGTAATCAGACCTGTGGGCCTTTGCAGTTTGGTTCGACTCATTTACGGTACTTCCTTTTGAGTATTTTGTGTTGGTTCTGTTAGGAATAATGCTGTGTGATTCATCCCCTGACAGTTTTTCCTTGTTCCTTTGCAACTTTGTGTTGGATTATTTCTTTGCCAGTTTTATGTGGAATACTGAATGTGGGTTTTGGTCCAATAAATATACCAGTTGTTCCCTTTTTTCTAGCTGGTTAGCCGTTTTAGTCCAAATTTGTTAAAATCCACATCAAATATTTGTTCCTTGTCTATTTCTTATTTCTAAATTTTTTATTATATTTAAAATTAATTTTTGAGAAAGCATACCATGTTGTAACCAGTTGAAATTAGAATATTATAATTATTAAATAATTACTACGCCATTACTCCATTTGAAATAAATACCCCATCCGAAGTAAATTTTTGAAACATTTATTTCAAATTTACTAATGGCGTAGTAATTATTTAATAATTATAATATTAAAATTATTTTTGAGGTTTCTTTGTATGTTCAAGAAGCCTGACAATTTAGTAACATTAAAATTAAAGTTTATAGCAACCTATTACAAATAAAAATAAAGAAAACAAATAAAAAACGTATTACAATTAGTACTACTAGTAATATAATACTGAAAGTTTAAAATTTAAAGAAAACTTAAAAAAAAATAAAATGAAAACAACAGCTTAGTTCTAATATAGTTATACTTTTATTTATAGTTAATTAATTAAAAATGAATAAATCAATAATTAAACCTATAAGTTATATAAACCAAACTCTTTGTTAAGTTATTTATATTATTTTTTAATATAAAATATATTAACAATTGCTTAATAATTGAGTTGTGATTAATAGTGAGTGTAATTATTCATCCATCACGTAGGGGAGTAAATTTATCTAGCCGTGTGGCCATCAACTCCAGTTGTAGTTGCAGGCGCAAGGCATAAATTATTAGTGCACCATACGTAAATGCAAAATTCATATTGCGCTTATTCATAAACTTGCAAATAGATTTCTTTATTAATAATTTATACAGCAAGTCTATGTTTTTTAATTGTAAGATTAATAAAATCATTCCCATAAAGTTGTTTTTTATTATCACTAAAAATTATTTCGACCTTTGTCAATAACATTCTATTTTCTAGATTTTTTTTAAATAATAAATATTTATAATTTATAAATCATACATCATACAATCTGAAAAATTAAAATTATAATTAAAAAATAAAAGTTAACAATAGTATTATGTATATATTTATTGTTGATATCATATATATAGTTTATTATATATAGTATTATATCATCATATAGTTTATTAAAATTAATACTTTTTTTCTATAAATTACAGTTATAAAAAAACAATTTGGGACCGGTTTCCCTAACTCACCCCGTATATTGCTAAAACGTATATGTATAAATCTGGATAATCGCCAGGCGCCAGACAAATTACCTATCCGGATATTAAATATTTCTCCATTTTATTCTCTTTCAAAACAGCGTTGCATTATTAATACTAATACACATAAAATTATAAACTAACATTCATATTACATATTAATTATTTAACAAATAATTAACTGAATATTATTTAGGAAACACATTTAAATGTATACATTTTGTTTCATTGTTTGCGTTATTGCCAATATTTGTCATGTTATCCAATTTAAATCGAAGCTTTAAAATTTATATTTAAATTTATTGATTATTCTATAGGTAAGATTAAACAAATAGAAAAAGGATTGGTTTGAAGGTTTAGTTGTATCTAAACCCAAGCTTTAGTAAATTATATAATTGATTATAGAGCTGAAATTATTCAAATTAAAGGCTTTAGTAGCGATTTCTATTCATATCTTATGAAGCTACGTTTTGGGTTTTAAAAATAATTCTAATTAATTATTATGCCATTTGAATAAATCTTAGCAAACAATTTGTATCAATCCCGTCAAGTATGTGACCGATAGATGCTATTCTATTTTATCGTATTTTTTATAAAAACAACATATTATATTCTGAATAATAAAAAAAATTGGCAATTGATTTGCACTTGTTGGCAACTTATTTGTTTTTTTTTGTAATTTTAAATATTGTTTTATATTTATAAATACAAATATTTATTTTATTTTATTTATGAACCTCAACTAAACAATTTCTTACTTAGATAGCAATACTACTCAAGTCAAAATAAAACAATATTTACAAGGTTTATTTACCATTTGATAAAACGAATATAAAACAAATAACCAAAAGAGAATGAATTTATTATACAGTGTTGTGCAAGGATTAA
Organism: Tachinus sp. AB-2021; assembly: GCA_030264575.1. Taxonomy (NCBI): domain Eukaryota; kingdom Metazoa; phylum Arthropoda; class Insecta; order Coleoptera; family Staphylinidae; genus Tachinus; species Tachinus sp. AB-2021. The sequence goes on along the minus strand of JARJEC010132225.1, from coordinate 8,420 downwards.
TTAAATTTTCTGTATGTGATTCGAAACAATGGTAAATTATTGTTAACAGTATATTAGACCATCCTTGCAAGGCTTTTAGAGAAAAAAATTTCAGTAATAAAACAGTTGTAACCAAAGTCTAATTTAAACACCGCAAATACGTCCATGTTTTCAAAAATGACCGCTAGGGGACGCAATCAAATTTACCTTTAAGTAAGACCATGGGTCATGTGTGGTATCGAGAATAGGTAATTAAATAATATTTCTTTAAAATTTGGTGAATAACTGTCTTCATTTAGAAAGTCTACAAAATATAATTTAACAACATAGCCACTAGAGCTTCTGCCAAGACGATAAAAATCTAGATCTCATTATCTAGTCTCAAAATCAAGATCGAGATGGAGACAAGATAAATATTTTTCAAGCTCAAGATCCAGATCAAAACGGACGAGATGAAGACGAGATCTTGGCGATATTAAAACGAGATGTTGCATTCAAAGAAATGTATACAAAAATTATTATTTTAACAAAACTTTATTAAATAAATACGTTTAAAATATGTTTTATCTTTTTTTTTAATCTTGTCAAGATCTTGTCATGATTTAAAACCGAGATTGAGATAAATATGTCAAGAATCTTGACGAGATAATTTTTTATACGATCGAAATTTGATTAGTCTCGTCTCGTCTACTCGTCTCAAAAAAAAGTCTAATAGCCACACAAAAATGTTTACATCTGAAGGTCAGACTATGTCTATTACATGTTTTTGAAACCAAATCCGCGATCGATTAAACTCTATTACGTTTGGTTTTTCTAATAACTCTATTACTCAATATATATCACAACAATCTTGTAAAGAGAGCTGTACATCTACAATAACTCTATAACATATTGTGGGCGCCCTGCGGGAAAAGAAGTAACCTATTCAGGGCGCATCTTATATGGGGGTTATTGAATTTGACAGGCGAACACATCACTCTATTGCACGGTAGGCACTGCCTTGGCAGCAAGACTTCCATTTTTTCACTTATTTTCTTTTTTGTACTATCGACGTCTTTTGTTCAACTTTTAGGTCAACTATTGACCAACTTTTTGGCGGTTACCAATAATTTTCTTTTCTCTTTTTCTCCTGAGGTGGTTTGTCAAACGTCCCTGCACTACGGTCCTGATGGTCCTAAAGTGCATTTCTGACATCTTACATCTTTAGAAGTTTTGTCTCTTCTATGAAGTCCAAGAGTTTTTGCAAAAGGATTGTTTTCAGTTCTTCTTGGGCTTGCCAAATTGAACTGTGCAGATGCTGTGGAGTCTCTTTATCCTCCAAACATCCGCATAGTGGATTTTTTTGTATATCCAATCAATGCCTCATATGCGATACTTCCATTTGAGTATTTTGTGTTGGTTCTGTTAGGAACAATCTTGTGTGAGTCATCCACTGGCAGTTTTTCCACAAGTTATTATGTTCCTTTGCAAGTTTGCGTTGAATTATCTCTTTTTCGGTTTTGTGTGGAATCCCAAATGTGGGTTCTGGTCCAATAAATGTCCAGTTGTTCCCTTTTAGGCTAGCTGGTCAGCCTTAGGTTCCCTTCTATGCCTTGGTCTTTCGGTGTCCAGACCTGGCCTACTCTGTTGTTTGTGGCCAGTGCCTCCAAGCTATCTACGCAATCCAAGACGAGTGTGGATTTTTTCACTGACGATCGTAACGCGGGTAATGCTGCTAGACTGTCCGACATGATCGTAATCGGTCTGTTTAATTGAACTCCCGACTCCATTAGGTGCCTGACACACCACTCAATGGCGGCCACTTCCACTTGGAAAACTGAGGCATATTTACCCAGGAATAGTGTAAATTGCTTTCGCCGGTGTTTGCCTTCATATAACCTGCTCCTGTGCCATTTTGGTTTTTGGCCCCATCTGTGTACCAGATGTCTCCTTGTCCTGTGCCCGGATAGTTTTCTTTTGAACACTCGTCTCGCAATGGTATTACTACATCAAAAGACCTTTGAATGCAGTAACCTTTGATGAAGTCTGATCTTAACATTAAAGTTTTTTTATGCAACATGTTTGTAATACTTGGTCTGTGAGTCTCAAGATTAGAAACATGTTCATTTATCTGTAGTCTATATGCTGCTTGCCTCACCTCGGTAATCACAACTAGGTGAAGTGGCGGTACTGAGAATAGTCCCATATCTGTTGTTCTAGTCGTTCTCATTGCTCCAGTAAGTACTAGATGACGAGGGTATAGTAACAAAAATCTATAATCTATATCCAATGCAAAGGAAGACCTCAAAACATATGACATTAAAAAGCGTCTATCAAGATTATTTGGTTTTTTGTAAAGCAGAAAATAGAGATGGGGCTTTGATGTCAAATAAAAATTTGAACTGGAGTTATAGAGATGATGAAGCGATTGAAACAAATACGACTTGAAATAACTACTAAAGTATGGAAAGATATATAACGAAACGATACGATTTAATTGTTGAAAGCAGATTAAGAAGTGAAAATATGGTAAAATTTAAAGAAATAGTATGATAGACTTTAAAAGGAAGCAAGGTTTTTCAGGAGCCATAAAATGAAAAAGCTGCAAAAATCTCATGTTAAGAAGAATAAAGAAATGAGAAATAAATGCCAAATAAATGATCGAACGGGAGTTATAAACATCTTAATAAAGTGACTGCAATAAAAGCAGTATGAAAATATAAATAAAAGGAAATAACACGTGTGCGCCAAACACAAAAATGTTGAGAGTAAACCAAGAGGTACAAAATATGGTTAAATCTGGAGAAATAGTTGCAAATACAGTTCCAATGCTGCCAAGAGCTATACAATAGGAATGCTACTAAATTGATAATCCTTCTCTGCTGGAAACAGTATACTGCCCCACAGATTTTGGTAACGGTGACTTAAACTGGCGTGGTGAGAAACATGAGGTGAGCAAGGATTCTAATAAGGAAAAAATAGTAAAATTACAGGTAAAATTAAAGGTAAAACTAAGAAGCATTGATTTAACGGAAAAAAGAGAAAAATGAAAAGTTGTTTAAAGAAATACTATTAATGTCACTAAGATATTTTGTTAGCTAAGAATATAGAGATGAAGCCTTGATATCAATCACAAGGTAGAACGGGTAAGGCAAAGAGAAGAACAAAATTGTTGCAACAAAATAAAAGGAAAACAGAGACCAAATTATGAGAAGTGCGACTGAAACGGAGCCGACAAGAGCGGGTCTTGTGGTGAATTGTTTTATGTTAGCTAAGAATATAGAGATGAAGCCTTGATATCAATCACAAGGTAAAACGAGTAAGGCAAAGAGAAGGACAAAATTGTTGCAACAAAAAAATAGGAAAACGGAGACCAAATTATGAGAAGTGCGACTGAAACGGAGCCGACAAGAGCAGGTTTTGCGGTGAATTGTATGGATGGGCAAACTCAACGAGATATCATCAAAATTTAGAAAGAACAGCAAAGAAAATAGCATGTTGATATAAAACTGAGATAAAGTTAGATTTTTTCACCACTAACTTTTGTAAACAGACTTTATCGCAACTTAAGTTTTTTTCCGTTTATGATCTGCTGTTCCAATGTAAATTTGAGTAAATCCGGGTTATTTAGACCATTATATTGTACTTGAATTAAATATTATTTTGCTGGTACTGGCTCCTTTACACATTTCTTTACATAATTTTGCATATTTTTATCTAAAAGCGTATTAAATGTTTTTTTACACATTTCTACTTTTAACGTCTAGTTTATACTTTTTCGGGTTTTGTAAGTAAATCAGCATCGCTGACTTTTGCAGTGAGCCTCATATAGTTTGGCAATTTTGTAGGGTTGTGTCTCCCGTTAGCTCATACTTGATTTTTTTAAAGACCTTCTTAATTTAAAAAATCGGATGAAGCTATTTTAATTTTTTCGGAATTATTTTCAAAGTTAATAATATGCGGATCCGCTGCACTAGATAAAACACTTGCTGTTGCAGCAGTTTCTAAACTGAGGGTGCGACCCTCAACGGAGTAAACAGTAAAGTAAGTTAACAGGAGGCGCCAACTAAATAAAGAAAAGAAATTTGTTTGATCACCTCACAGATTAAAATCCAAAACCTCAAAGTTTTGTCGGTTAATTTAAGAGAAGAGTGCAATTTGATAAGTATTAAAAGCCCCCCAGCTACGCTATCGGGAATTTATTATCAAATTTGCACCATTCAAATACCATGCAATACGTAAAAAATTACCGTGAATCAAAACTTGACGGTCAAGGAGTTTATATTCAGATTATTTCCCAAATAATAATATTATTACTTCAACCTAAATTTTGTTTTGACATTTGACATCAAATGAATGATTATTGAGTTTAAATAAACATTCCCTAGCTTTTTGCAATGCAACTATAATTGTTTAATTGTTGCTATAGCAGACAGTTTAATCACTAAAAATATTTAGATCTATGTACAGCAAACAGTTTATTTGACAACGTTTTGATTTTATTCGTTGAAATTTAAATTTTGATGACATTTGATTGGCATTTAATCTATGAGGAAAACAGTCCCTAAAAAGGTCATTGAAAATAAGTTTGTACCATTTATTCGGCCAACTTTTAAAAAACGTCATCGACTAGAAGTATGTACCATTTTGGAAGTTGATCAAACTTGCAAAAAAAGTCCAGGTCACAATAATTAGTCAAAAGTATTAACTTACGTTTTGGCGTGGTCGCAAAATAATTTAACATAAAATGGGGGGCGCAAAATGCAAAAGATTAAGAACCTGTTCTGTTCTGCTGCTTGATCCAGCAGGCCAAAAAATGCGCTGAATTTAAATGCATTGTTGCCGATCTAGCAATTGCAATCCGAGGCTGTGTCGCATGCATTATCGCAACTAGTAAATTTCTGAAAGGTTAAAACCTGCCCTTCTTAACGTAATGCCGTATTTAGGTTCGGATGAAGACAAGCACAAATTGCATCAGGAAACCTATACATGTCATGCGCTTATTATTTTTAAGGGCCATTTTTGAAGCTCACTACGTAATAAAATATAGTAGATACTTTATTTTGTTTGTCTATACTAATTAATACTAATATAATTTTAATTAACATTAATATCATACACTTTAAAAATCGGGAGTAGACTTGCCGGTTAATATTTAGCAAATTATTACTCGGACAGTTGACTTTGGAAAAGTCTTATTAAACATAACTTTTTTTGAATAAGAAATGTTAGTGTTGTGTACTATATAGATGTTGCGTGCAAATGTAGTTATCCTCCGGCGTCGGTGATTACTGTAAAAAGAGAATAGAAATAAACCTACGTTAAATAATAAAATAAGAAAAAGAGAAAAAAGGAGATACTTTGGAGGCGGATGCAATTAGTTAAAATAAATTTAAATAGGTACATGGATAGTTTTTTCCAACTTCTTGAAATGGAAGAGTAGTTAGTTATAAAGTTAAATAAGACCTCGTATATTTAATTTCCATAGAATAAACGATTATTTAGAAAGGAAATGTTTTAATATAGGTTGAAAAGACATCGAGGGTTAATTGTGAAGTCAATGATCAACTCTGCAATTCTAGATTCATATCCGCTGCAAACTTTAAAATTTACATTGTTAAATAACGTCTGGAATGTCTGGATAAGGCAATAATTTGAAGGCACGTGTTCCTGGGAGGATATTAAAAATGAAGTGTTTATTTGAGTTGAAAATCTTTAAGAATTGTATAATTTGGTATAATTTGGTAGTTTCGTACTACATAAAATTGTACTTGTAAAGTGTAGTATTATTTGGAAGCTACTTCTGCGGTTATAAAATATATACATTTATGAAAGTTTGTGATGTTGGTATTATGAGGGTAAAACTTAAATCCATGCTTGGACTTTCATGTAACAGGGAGTTTCAAGTGCTATAGTACTTCAACACTCCCTCCCGCCCCACTCATGTTACTTTAATTATAACCCTCGGACATATATCTACCTGCCTATATATTCTATATAAGCTCTATGAAGGGCAAACTTTGTGAAATTTACTTTTTAAAACTGCGAGCAAAGCGAATGGAACGAGACAAGGAGTGAGAAAAAAGTTCAATTGCATACACTTTTCTTCGTTTCATTACAGAGAGAGGTAATATTTTTTGGCATATATAAACTTTAAAGAACTTAGGTAATTCGAACTAAGGAATAAGGACACCCCATATCATTTACTCTATTCAAAACTATTTACATTTAAATATTATTTTACTTATTACATATCAATATTATATAATATTACACCTGCATGATTTCTAAAATGATGAGAATGTAAATAAATTTTCCTGATTTACACTTGAAATAGCAACATAGAAAAGGTATAAATTTTTGTTACTGTTAACTTTGCGTAATTGTACAATCTCTTATTTCACGTTGCTTTAATGTATACAATGCTCTCGCAGTTTCTATTCATATACGCTACGCTTTATCCTACATCAATGCAAATTATTAACCTTTAACATAACATTTTTTGCATCTCATTCATGCTAACACTTCTATTAAAGCATTTCCAAGTAACTAGCTAAATTATTTTGGTTGCTTTTTGCTGAATATACATTTATAATATATCACGCTCTTATCAACGATAAGTTGCTTAAGCCTTTGAGATTATAAGATTTACAGAGATAACCTTTATATTTTGGGGGAATTGGATCTTAACGATCATGTTAGATGAGGGATCTTAGCAGTTTAATGCTTACTTTGATATAATATCATCTGTAATAATATATCTCCATTGAGTATTATTATTCTACAAAACAATAAAGGAAATAACAAAAGCAATTTTATTTAGTTTATATTAACATATTACATTTATTTATTATTTTCCTGATGTTAATATAAATTAATTTTCTCATAACATAAGTTTTAATACGATCCAAATTCAACAAAACACATTGAATTATTACTTTACCAAGTAAATGTAATCACCTAGTGTGTGCTTAATGACTTGTGTTGATAATAATTAATGTGTTTACGTGTAAATTAAACATGTGTGACAAAGGCGCTGCGACGGTTGACTTTATAACATTACTTTGATCTGATCTCATCTGATCTATGTACAGGATGTCTCGTATTGAGCCGCATTGTATTTATTATTACCAATAAAACAACTTTAAAAAATATTAATATAAGCAAGACAAATTAAATGGCTTTAAAATTATTATTACGGACAGTTTGTTCAATATATAAATAGTAAGTTTCTTATGTAAAATGGGCGTCATAATAGATTTTACTAAACAACTTGTATTTTTTATTTAACGTTTAATATTTCTGAATATATCTTTCAAATTAAAATGCAATGTATTAAATGGAAACATTTCTTATAGTACTTTATTGATTGTTTCTTAAGTCAAATAATCTATAAATTTTTTTAAATGCTATAAATTCCAACAAATGATATCGATATGATACGCTTTTTTAAAATAGTTTGTTTCTATCAATAATGTCTAAAGGGTGTACAGATAGTAGCCTGCGTGAAATATCTCAAGAAATACACATCAGATCGCAAAAACGATAATTACGTTTTATTAATATTTTTTAAAAAGCTACTGAATAATACCAAACGTGATTTTCTACCCCATCCTCAGGTGGTGAGCTCGGGGTAACTTTGGAATCTTAAATAGAAACCCCCAGGTTTAGTTGCAAATTTGGATTCTACGGAGAAAAAGGATCAACTTTTATACTTTACACAAGTCAAAAAATATAATTTAAAACAATATAATACAATATAACTATTATTTTCTAACATATTAAGCTAACAATTAATTAAACATAATAATATTAAAATTGACACCATGATTCTATACAAATACAAAATATACATAGAGTAAACATGAACAAAATTAGTTTTTTAATAATTCATTAAATGAGTAATAATTTTTGTTAATTAAAAGTGATTTAGAAACATGCAAAGAATTTATTTTCAAAATATCTTTGGCAAATGATTATAAATATTGATGCACACCTTTCTCAAATAATGACAGCCTATGTTTAGGATACAAATAGTAATGTGTGCGATTGGGGTATTTGTTATTTATAGCATGGTAGCCTATAAAAAGGCTAGTTAGATTTAACATACATTACACATTCATATATAGGAAGAGAGCAAAGCGACATAATATTTAGACGCTGAAATAAAGGTTTACAGTGACACGTTTTTGGATAGAAAAAATACGAGACGACTGAGAGGCGTTTTCCCAAAAGATTATTAGGTGCCGCAATCTTGATTAAATTTTTTTTTCTGAGGCAGTTCGTGAAGCTTTTTTGCACTAGGGTCCTGATGGTCCTATTGTGCACCTCTGACATCTTACACTTTTAGCAGTTCTGTCTCTTCTATAATGTCCAGGAGTTTTTGACAAGGGATCGTTTTCAGTTCGTCCTGGGCTAGCATTTGCTTGCCAAAGTGAGCTGTGCGTTGCTTGTTGAATGCT
>JARJEC010132167.1:0-10561 GCA_030264575.1 Tachinus sp. AB-2021 | reverse complement strand
TTCTCTATGCATAGAACTCTATAAGCATCTTATCTGAGATAATCATACTAATTAAGTATATAGACAATACATAATAGTCTGTAATTCTTACTTTCAATAAAATTAAAATGGGAAACTTTGAAAGTTTATTGATTTTTATAAAAACAAAAATTAATCTCATTCTACAGTAATGCGGCTGAATATTTTGCATTCATTTTTTACACAGTTTACAAATAAATATATGTATATACAGGGTGATTTAGTGGGACCGCATTGATTTGAAATAATTAGTTCTCAGTTGCTTTTGCATAAATTGCTTATTTATTAAGATTAAACAAAATATTTGTTGAATAATACCATTTTATTTAACTAAGGTTAGAAAATAATTACTTTCTTTACGAATACAAATTTTAAGTCTATTTTGCTTAATTTAGAAGTTGCTCAAAACATTTTTCAACTGTTCCCGATCAATTCTGTAAAATTGGCGACAGTGGTATCTTTCAACTTTTTATTAGTTTATCGTTATAAATAGAGAACTTTAAAAATCTAAAAAAATAGAAGCGTTACATCAGTAGAACAAAGCTGCTAGAATAAACACATCGCCAAAAGTGAATCAAATGTGTTCCTAAAAAAATTTATAAATTATTTAATATATACGTATTTTAACCGACACGCTCTTTTTAATTGGTTGCAATTTGGTTTGCCACCAAACTTATCATCATCCGATGCAATAATATAACAATAAAATGGTATAGCCTGTAGAGTTAAATAACACCATAACACTGTATCGGTTTCAGTTCAAAGTAGAATAATTGAATTTAAAAAAAATAAATACAATGAAATTACAATATAATATAAAACAAATATTATTGTAACAAAATTATAAATAATCCGATTGCTCACAAGTATTCGGATTGTTTATTGGCGTTTTTCCTCTGTAGTTTGGAATGGAGCGGGCCGCCCCTAGCTACTTGCCAGAAAATAGAACCAATTCTATTTCGTCGAGTAAACAGATTTACCATTGATTTCACTAAATACTTCGCTTGTGGACACTGTTGAGTTACTACACCATTCGCAACTATACTTACATGTTTAATAGGTCAACGCTTAAATGGATTTACTCCAAAATCCGTTTGTGCTACTTGACAATTTGACTTACAACTTGCACTAAACACTAAACACTAAGCAGATGTGAACCGGGATTTAAATACATATTTAAGTTTGTGTGGGTGATGCACTGAGAAATAAAACGTCTTCTAAAAGTAGGTATGTAGAATGAAATTTGTTTCTATATATTTAAAGGTTTTTTTTTTAACTAAATAAGTAAATTTGTTTTACTTTTTAATATTTGATATACCTAAATTAAATGTACTTATTCAGATAATTCACTTAATTTTGTTTGATTTATAATAACTTTTTTTTCAATGTTTTAATATTTTTTTATACATACTTTATACAGTTTATTTACAGATACATAGTTGTCTTCATGTGCCTGCAGAAAAGTAGAAATTAATATGTATTTATTCTGATATAATGATATAATGTTCTAAATAAAAGCTCTATTCTTAATAAAATGTCACTTTCAAAATTGATTTTTCCCATACATATTTCAAAGTAAAACCTTTAGTTTAAAATAATTTAATAATATAATATTAAGAAAAATATTATCGTTTTTACGTTACGTATTTAAAATTCAAAATATGCAGTTTTTAATTACATAAAATATTAATAATAAATAATCTTGTGATAAAGTTTAATGGGAAGCAAAAAGTAACATCCATGTGCAACTCAACCTGAGATATGTTGAAAAATAATCATATTATGATATTACAAATAAAAATAAATAAAAATTGATTTTCAACTAATTAAATTTTTACTATTCTAATCAAAAATTTTAATTATTTGGGCCTTTTCTATTTGTTTTATAACTTTCTTGATAATTACCAATTTGTGAAAACAACATATTTTCTTCATTTTAAGTGATTATTTCTATTACATACTATATATTTTTTAACACATTGGTATATAATAATAAAAATATGTAAAACATTAAAATATTTATAAATATTTTATTTTATTAAAAATTTATTTATGGTAATGATTAATATTTAATACTAATTATATTTTTAAAGATGGCTGTGAAATCGGTTTACTTTTATACAAGCATGTTGAAAAGAATGCATAGGTTACAAGTTAAAATGAGTGTTAATTCGTGAAAATATGGTCACATATTCCACACAATAATCAACATCGCGTGCATGATTATGCATTGTCAGCAAATTAATTTATGATTTCTTATTAGTGACTAAACCAACTTAAGTGTGTAAACATACTACATATAAACACACCATCAAGTGTGATAGTATAACTTATGTAAAAAGTGGCACAACTTGCTCGACTGGTCAAAGAAACACACGCCCTCCTAATGAGAAAGAAAACACAATGAACCTTCTGGACGCTACACGAAAATCCAGTGCCATACCAATGTCGCTATCAACAAGTTATAAACTAGTCGTGCGCGTGATTCACTTAACTTAGCCATTAGATCATGTATAATATTTCGTCGAGGCGCACGTTTCGTATGACCTAAGCCTGCTAAGTCAGTAGGAAGGTAATTATAAGTAAAACCACCGACTCGATAATTGAATAATCTCACAAATGGAATTCAAACGTATTTCGGTGTTACATTACCAAGCATGTCAAAAACAGGGACCAGTTTATCATTAAGAAATAATGGTTTTATATTGATGGTGAGTTCCATAATGTCCGGCAACGATTCGCCCACATCAGCCAACAAAGAGTTCGATTATTCTGCATCCGGCCGTTCGTCCCCGCAACCGACGGCCAGTCATGTTATCCACAAAAGAGAATTACCACAAATTGACGAAATAATTAAAGAAGACGTGAAACCAGTACTTAAAGAGAAAAAGGACGATGAAGTTAAAGATGATGCAAATAAAGATGAAAAAGATGGTAAAGATGAAAAAGAGAAGGATAAAAAGGATGAATTGGATATAAACAGTCCTGATGCCAATCCCGGATATAAACCTGAAAGTAACAAACAGATTGACGGCAGGAAAAAGGACGATTTTAAAGAAGGTGGCGGTGGTAAAGACGGTGTTACTGGTGATACAATGCAGAAACAGTGGGTTTCCCAATTGGACGCTAAGACTGAGGATGAAAACGAAGATAATTGCATTGTTAATTGTTTTTATTATACAATGCAGTGTTGTGAGTGCAGCATATCATAATTAAACAATATTTAGTATTTAATACAGCGGTTTCCACATTTTTTTTTCCATTTTGGCGCGCGTGATTTTAATTTATTAATATTTTTATATTCAATCCGTGTCTCACAATATTGGAAACCACCTGTTTAGAGCTTTTACAAGCATGAACAAATTACAATGTGATATATTTTATTATTATCCACTCATAAAAATAAGTTTTTTTCTGGCTGTATTATGCATTTATTATTTTATTATATAAGATATATACAATGTGTAAGATAGTAATTAACATTACATTTGCTTCCGTAAGTTAAATATAATAGTATTTAGAATCAATTATATGTATTTATAAATGTGTTCATTTTTTAAATAATTTAAGCTTTATCGAAAATGTGTTTCAATTAAATTCACCCAATCAGCATATATTATATATTTTGGTGGTAAAATAATGACTAAGCTGTTTATATACTGGTATTTTCCAAAACTACTCATATTAAAGGAATCTTAGTCTTATCAACCGACTTTGTAATACATTCGCCTGTCATTGCATTTTTGTTTATATTATTGCTACAACATGTTTAATAATAAATTGTTTCAAACAGATTAAATATTTTTTTAATATAACATGTGATTCATTCTCTCACGAAATCTTTTTATAAATAATGAATTGATTTAAATATCTATATTTTTGTTATATTTTTTTATCGAACAATTTAAATACTTACTATTATATTATATAATATATAGATATTTATTCATTCATTTACAGCGTATAAAAGCCTTGCCCGCATTCCCAAGATAGGTAAAAAAGATTATGTGAAACTGCTCTCCATAGAAAGATTGCATCAACATCTTTTTGTGTTTCAATTGCAATTTTTAGAATCGGCAACGAAATCGTTAATAAATAGAAGTGATATGACTTTGATTTCAGATTTTTAAAGCAATTTGTTGTTTGTTGAAGGAAACATTTGTTAAAATTTGTAATAACTGATTGTAAAACAGTGGAGCAAGTGTCACAGAAAAATATAATAGATCAGTTTTATTTTTTATAATTGACACAAATGTTTGACAAACCAGCTTTAGCAACAATAAAAATCTAAATTTATTTTGTATTTTTTTTCTTAATTTTTGTTTCTTATTTTATCCGAAAAAGGCAAAAATTGAATAAACATATTTTTTAAAATTTGAATTCACCAAACCGATTCTAATTATACATCTGAAACAATTTACTAAACTTTAGTGGCTGCTCTGATATTATAATGAGTTCGAATATAGCTATTGATGATATAGTTGTAGAGAATGGTTGGCTTTTCAACTTCTGTTTGAAAATATTTTTTATAATTGTTATAAAAACGCAGATAAAAATATTTAAAAAGCTACCCTCTAAAAATTGTGGCTTTTTTGGCTTGTAGCACTTTATTTTGAAAAGTTATGAATTTACACAAAGTTATTCATTAAAAATATTTTTCTGAACATTTCCGAAAAAAAATTTAAATCCAATCAATTGCAGCCGAGATATAAAAAATCACTCTTACCTCGTGAGGCAAAAAAAAATGTTGATCGATTTTTGCGGTTTGAGGCTCGGAAAAGCAAACCCTCCAAACATTTGCAGACTAATCAATTTCGTAAATGTAAGGTACTTTTTGAGTCAGGTTGGACCTGGTGCAGATCCTTGAGGTGCATCTTCTTTAATTAGTTGAGTATTTAATGATTTATCATTAATCTTAACAACGGCTGCGAAGATCATCATTTTTGCTTTGATCCATCATTTTGCACAATTTGAGGTACTTTTTGAGTCAGTTTGGACCTGGTGCATATCCTTGAGATATATCTTATTTAATTAGTTTTTAATGATTTATCATTTAGCTTAACAACGGCTGCAAAGAATAATTTTCAGCTTAAATCGATCATTTTGAATAATTTCAATTTTTCTACTAACAGACAATGAAAATTGGATCAAATCCATATCTTTAAGCGCGATCCTTACAATATTATGAATTTTCATAACACGCAGCAATATTTGAAAAGTTCATCCGGCATTGATGAACGTTAATCGTTTTAAAATGTTCTTGTAACTGAGAATAGACTAGATTTTTGAATACTGTGGATTTGTATTACTGAAATTGATAGTTTCCAAGTTGAGTAATATCATTCTTTCTGAAGTAACTTCATGAAATATTTTGCGCATTTAGATAAACTCTGTTTTGAGTATGTACATGGATTACATAATTGTGTTAGGGGGAATATAAGAAAAACATTTTCTATTAATTTTAGTATTTTAATATTTAAGCCATGAACGCCTCCTGTGGAATTGGTTGAAGTATTCAGTACTCCTATGTAGGTAACCTTTCAAAATTAAATAAAAAACAATTTACATACATTCTCAGATATACATTTTTAATACATCTATTTAACGTCTATTTCTGTCTTCTTGTGAGACTAATCATCGACGCTAGAGATTAACCAGAACAGAGAAATTTTCCGCTAATTCAGGGTTTTTAACCTGAATTATTGAGTTTCTTAACATCTACTGATTTAAACAGTATTTTCATATCCGAAAGAAGCTGTGTTTAATACGACTTTTATTTAACTTGAAAAAGTAGACCCTCTAAGTAAGGATTGCCGGGATTTGAATCTGGAGCCAGATATGCATATTATTATCACAAAACAAAACATTTCTACCATAAATTACTACCTCATACGAAGATACTTGTGTTAGAATTAGATTAATGGAATCAAAACATCAACATAAATGTATAAAAATAAAAAGTGGATAGCTCAGTTGTATAGTGCAAGCCTAGCAAGGTATATCCCACTTTCAATCCACTGGTAGTTCAAAAATCACCTTATAATCTGTTGGTTCCATCAAAACCCCGCTATCACAAGCCATGGGCTTACTTAGCTGCAATAATGTAAAACATAAACATAAGCTTAAAAAAAAACTTAAAAGCTAGTTTTAAGACTACTTTAATATATATACATTAAATATCTATTTTTATTTAAAAATTTGAACTCAAGATCTTCGACAAACGATAGTTAATAATAAAATTTAAAAAAATTAAGCGTGAAAGTAATATTTGCCATATCAAACATTTAATATCTTCATGTTGATACATTCCGCTTTTAATCCGACAACTGTGTGGTGGGGTATCACATACCTCATTTATTTTAAAATATGTATTTTTTTGTTTCACTAATATCGCGCTAGAATTCTTAGTATCTTTCGCTTTTTCTGTGTTGCAAGCAGAATAGTCGAATTTCCAGTGCAGTTGCAGCCACATGTAAAGTTATTTAGCGTTAAATTGCGTTTGGGTATCCTATACATATACAAGAAAGTAAATTATTTTTGTCAATGTTTTATTTTTTGTGTAATAATGTTATAATAATTGATATTGTTTTATTTATAGTCATTTTTCGTAGGTACAAACAGGAAAAGGCTTGATTGCTGGCTTTTTGGAAAGAAATTG
Source organism: Tachinus sp. AB-2021 (assembly GCA_030264575.1). NCBI lineage: Eukaryota > Metazoa > Arthropoda > Insecta > Coleoptera > Staphylinidae > Tachinus > Tachinus sp. AB-2021. Next base: position 3,885 of record JARJEC010132167.1, on the reverse strand, counting down.
AAAGAAGAGCTTCCTATAGTTTAATTTCTTTATGGCATTTCTGTACTGTCTGGTAAAGCTTGCAATTTTGAACAAAATGAATATGACTAGTATAACCCATGTGAACACTTTACATAAAATTTACGTTTCAATACATCAATTATATGTTACATAATTTACGTAAAAATGTTATGCAAATAATGCGTAATCAAAACGTAAATTATATTTTTTAAAGTAAATTATATGCAAATTGTTTTACGTTATAAAAACCTTACAAATGTTACATTAAAAAAACGGTAATTTGAATACGTTTGTTTTACATATTATAAGTAATGTAAATAAAACGTAAATTCTGCAGCTTTAAAATAACGTATAATAATTTGCGTACATTTTACGTAAATTATTAACCATGTTATTTGCATATTACTAAATATATGCAATGAATGTACGTAGTGTCTGTGTTGTTAGTTTATGTCATTGTTAAAACTTATTTTGAACAAACTATGAATGACGGGACTGTTCGTAAGTAACCAAATTTGTTATTTATTACCAATCGACTCTAGTTTTATTATTTATTTGCATATTGAGATTGTGTCATTTACAGCTTTTGTCAGAAACGTCCATATGTGTACATTGAAACATAATCTCTCATATTGTGTTTTTACAAGTAACTTTATTATCATGTTTAATGTTGTTACTGTCACAAGATTAGTACTATTTATCTATATCATTGATTTTTTAATTTTTTGTTATAGATAGTATTGCCAGTGTCGATGACAAACAATGTCAATTGTGATTTCTGACAACAATTTGTTATTTTAAAATATAAATATATTTACGTTATTTATTTTTATTTCATTCATAACCCATTAAACACTTGTTTATTTAACGCACGATGCGGTAAGTATTATTACAAAATTTAAAATAATAATAATAAAATATAAATAATTGTTTGAATTCTTGATGGGCAACATGGCATAACTAATATTTGATAAATTTAACAAATATCAATTATGTTACGTTGCGTCAAAAATTAATTATTTTATAATACATTATAAAATAAGTAAATAATTAATCAATAGATTTGCGTAAATAAAACGTAAATAATTAATGTAACATTTGCATGTTTTTAAATGCAAATTTTAAATGTTAAAAATAAACGTAAAATTTACTTAAATAAACGTAAATTTTACGTTTATTTTACGTAAATTTAAAAACGTAAATGTAATGTACTGTATATCAAGTTTCATTGGCGGAAATTTTAAGCAAATAAAACCTAACAAACTAGGTAAATAAAACGTTTCATGAAACGTTTAATATTTCATAGTTTACGTTTTAAAACGTAAATAAAATGTAACAGTGTTATGTGGGACCAATTTCAGCTGATTTTTACTGTTTTTCTAATGTTTTATTGTACTAAATTGTAAATATAAAAATATACAAATAGAATAGCGTTTAACTAACTCATAATTTTAATCATAGGAATTTTATGCAATATTTTATTAAAATGTTCAACAATCTTGCATATGTACTTTTTAATTTTTAAACCTATATGAAAACAACACAAAACTACATTTTACCTTAATAAGAAAAAAATAGCTAATTTTGGATTATTTTTAATTTGGGTAATGATATTAAGAAAAATTCAACCACACAGTCGCCGGGTTAAATTCTTAAACTCAACAAACACTGTGATAAAAAATAAGGTATTTTATTTTTTTAAAAATTGTTGACCGGGCTTCTTTATTTAAAGTCAAAAAGTTATGATCGTTGTAAACTTCCAAAAGTCTATAACTTTTCTTTGAACCTTTTTTTTTAATATTTTTCTCTTTTTGGACTACCAACAAAACCCTGTAAATAAAACAATAAATATTTCTTGTGTAATTGTATTTTATTTAAATAACTAATATTTAATATATTTCCTGATTGGCATAAATTAATTTGCTTGTAGAAGTACTTTTTATTTATGTAATTTTCTAATTATACGTGGGCTAGATCCCCAAATGCTATTCCGAAATTCAAAAATTTTGTGTTTATTATAACTCTTGTTACATTTATCCTGGGACACACTTTATATATTATATTTGTTGTTATATATATATATATATATATATATATATATATATATATATATATGTGTGTGTGTGTGTGTGTGTGTATATATTTATTTTCTGTAAGAATTATGCATTTATCTATAATTATTTGAAAATATAGTATAGTAATAAATATGTTATTGATCACACTATAATATTAATTACTATTCACAGACTATCAAAGCAACATATATCATATTCCTTGAAACTAATTTACCTTGAGTCGTATCACATTGCTTAAGTTTACTTCAATGCGTGTCACATTACATGTTGACACAATCGAATAAAATTTTAATTGAACTTAATTCTACAAATTGATTTACAAATAAAATGTAATTTGAATATAACGACCCAGGTACAACAAATAAAAAAGTAGCTCGAATATAAAAACATTGCAACATGCATTAATTAACCAAGATGTTTGATATTTGAAGACCCAATTTCTTGGAATTCAATTATTATACTCATTCTGAAAATAATAAAATTTTAAAATTCCACAAATATATAATAAAAATACTTTATATTTACCTTATCTTAATTAACAAACTAAATAATTATTTCGACATTGAAAATGTCATTAACTGCGAAAATATTTATTTTTTTTTGTTAATAAGATCAGTTAAATAAAGTATTTTTCCTATATATTTATAAAATTTTAATACTCTTTCAAAATAAATTAATCAAGAGTTAATTATCTCAACTATATGTATTAATTAAATTAGCAATGCAAACATGTAATTCTTCTGCAATTTATAGAAGAATCATAAATTGTTAATGGAGTTGCCTATATTGAATTTGAAGATAAGTTTTTACACAGAAGACAAATATTTACCATTTATCTGTGGTTTTTATAAAATTTTAATAACATAGCAAAATGATATAAAACAAATCTAATTTACTAGTAATATGTGATGAAAACTTTGTAAATTGTTTTTACAAAGCTTTTATCACATATTATTTTAATTTTAAATCATTCTCAGCAGACAAAACGTAAGTCGTCGTCGCATTTATTGTTTTAAATTTAAATGAAAAAATTAAGAAACTGTAAATTATTTTATTTGTTAGTTTAAAGGTAACTATAACAAATTTTTTACGTAAAATATGATTTTCTATAAAAAATAAATGGTTCCATTTAAGAAAATAAACTTTTTCTTGAAAAGACAATAAAATGTAACAAAGCTTTTGTTAATGACTTTTTCATGCTTAATTTTTAAAATAAAAATTTGTAAAGCTTTAGCGGTCCGCATTGTATATTCCAATTCTGATTGATTTTATTTTCAATAAAATAATAGTGCATCATGATTAAAATAAAATATTATATTTTTAAATTAATTTGAAAAGTTTATAAGAAATAAATATCAAACAGGTTACTTTTCATTTTCTAGTGAGTAACTTTTCTTAAAATAAAATCGTCATAATAATTCAACAGTAACCGAATAACATACTTCTGGGTATTGAGTAAGGTAAGCTTGCCATAAAACGACTTAATTGTGTGAAAGAAAATGAAGCAATAAAGAAGAATCTCGTGACACTTCAAATGAACGGATTCAAACGCAGCCTATATTCAAAATATAGACTCGAACTTCACCGTAATTGACTAACAATAATTAATAACCGATTAATAATCATAAAACGATTTCAAATATTTTTGATAAGACGTGGCCATTTATTTTCATAGTAATGTAACTCTTAATAATTATATCAATAAAAAAGTTTGTTACATATTTATTGTATGGCGATGCTACAGAGGTGTGCAAACTGCGGGAATATTTTTTTGTGGCAAATACAAAGAATTCTAAGTGTAATCACAATC
>JARJEC010132153.1:0-12093 GCA_030264575.1 Tachinus sp. AB-2021 | reverse complement strand
GTCGGACACACCGAGCCGCAGAAATGGATATAATTATGTATGCTATTTTGAATGAGGCCTGGGACAGTGGAGCTAGTTCTAGCAAGGACACTGCGCCCTCGGACACCCATCCAAGCACAGACCACGGCATAAGCTGCTTACCTATACGTATCGATGTTAATCGTATATATCCATTCTGCCGTACTGCCGACATTACTAGTATTACTAGTAGTAATACGCAAGTTGCTTTTGTATTATACAAAGTAATTTGTTTTTCGTCTTTGTAAGACGTCTTTACACAAGTTAAACGATAAATTTGTTGTTCTGTATTATTTTTAATTCACTTGTGTCATGTAGTTAGGGATCTTTTTCCAAAGTTTTATTTGTATATTCTTCCTAACTGTGTAGCTAAACATAATGCAGAGAATTAAAGTTTTATTTTATCTATTATTTTATTCAATTATTTTTAGACAAATATTGGAATATTTCAAAAAATAGTTCACTGATTTAATGAACAATAAAATACAACAAATACAATATTCTCTGAAAAATGTACACTGTATTTATTTTACTTGTTTAAAAATTTATTTATTGAAAGATTTCGAAATTTTCTCTGTTAATACCTTAATAAAAATGTTTCGGATAGATTTGCTACGTACTATCATACTTTCTTTAGTGTTTTATGATAAATACAGTAGTTTGGAAATGAACTACAATTAAATTATTATTGCATATAACATAATATTTTAATATGATTAGTGCCGGCCCGCCCTGGCGTGTCGTGCGAGACTAAGCAGACTTTTTTTACATCCACAGCGTAAGCAATAATATTAAAACTGTAATTTAATAAAATTATATCTTATTTATTTATAACTTAATCAATTTACTTCATAATAAAAAAAATGTAAATTAAAAAAAAACAACTTTAAGGTTTCAAATTTTAATTTTTTAATTTTTCAGTCTTTTTTTACATTTCTCCGTAAATAAAAAACTTATCAAAAATTTGTTGTAGATAATATCATTTCAGTCATATTTTGTATACATCATTTTTTAATAAATTCAATTGTTTACGATTAAACGGCAATAAACTTTAAACGAAATCTCCGCATTAAACATGAGATTGTCCGTAAGTTTCAGCGGTACTGCCACCGCTATACAAGCACGGAGCCTTAACTATGTTTTTTATTTTCAGAAACTATTCAACTGTTCAAAAATGTCGATTTAATATGCGCTACAATTTATTAAAATGTTTGTTGTGAAATTAATACATAAAACAAATGAACATTTTTCATTTGTAAAATTATCGATAATTATCTAAATTAACAATAATTTTTTTATTAATGACTTCCTCTTGTCCTAATAACATCTCTCATGCCATTTGGCATAGATCGAATCAATTTTGTTATTGTTTCTTATGGAATGTTAAACAGCTGTGCTTCTACTGCATCAAAAAGCTCTGGGATTGAAGTCTAAATTAAATTCTACGCTTTAGCTCATTCCCACAAATATTCGATGGGATTTATCCCAGAATTGCATGCTTTTTTAAATTTTGCTCCAAAGAAGCTGTTATGAATTACAATAATTCCCTCTTACAATCGACTTTCCGTTGGACGATAGTTAATAGAAAATTATTATTATAATTTTCAGAAAGATTGATCAATTTGCACATTATTGCAAACTTAGAACCACTGTATAAACATTTAGTTATGAACCTAATTTTACAAAGAAAAAATAAATTTAATCAAAGGATGCGAGTAAATCTTGCGAGAGATGGAAAAGGAAAGGAGGCAATTAAAAAGAAAGGAAGGCGTCTAAAAATATGCATTAATTTTTATATTTTAATTGCCATGAAACATGACGAAACGACTTAAACGAAATATAAGTGTCGGGGATCATTTAATATGAAAAATATTGTTGTATCATTGAGTCCCTAATTGCAAACACAACATCACCGAAAGCACAAAAACGAATATATTTATATATTCTTATTGAAAGAGGGAGACAACTTTATAAAAATAGATATCAAAAGCAACGAAAATATGAGTGCTGGGAAAAATAATGAAAAAAAAAACTACAAAATAAAATATTCATTTTGTTAATCAATATTTCTTATCTAATGCTAATTTTTTTAAACATACTACTATTTCTGGAATTTCATTTTTACTGTTGCTATCTACACAAGTACAATGCTCAAAATTTTATACGTGTTATTTTTACTAATATTTGCTGTTAAAGGTAATTAATAGAATATAAAAGGTGTAAGTGTCCTTAAAATATTTGCAGTAAATATTATACTGCTAATTAAATGTATCCATTTCATTGGAAACATTATAAAAGTGTATTAGTTTCTTGACATACTAGTTAATTAGTTGTTTTATACATTTTTTTACTGACAATTATAAACTTTTGTGTTTAGCAATAAACATTATTATTATTACTATTATGCTATAAACTTTATAAGAAAAAAATCAAATTAAAAAAATATATATTTATTATTAGCGGATTTTCAAACTAATAAAACAGAATCTCTTCTGCTGTGCGTGAAGGAGCTTTTAAAAACTGGTGTCTGGGAATGGGGCTTACCAACCTTCAATCCTTTACAGGATGAATATCCTGTTTTGAATTTGGATGTTTTTGGCGTGCCGGATATTCTAAGGTTATTTATTTACTAAACAAAATATTTTGCAACAATTTTTTTAATTAATTTTAAAATTTCAGCGGAGTTATAAAATTAAGCCACGCATTACTGGACGGCTTACCCTTCTACCACATATTACAATTAGAAGAATCAAAAGAACAAAACAATTACATCCTAAACCTAACAATCCATTACACTAGAATTTTTGGCACCACCGGATACAATGGCAAAATCAAACTTTTCAACACAACCGTCTTCGGTTCTGGCGGAGTCCAATTAGAAACATTTGAAGCGGTTTTAAAAATACAATTGCAAACCAATCATCTTGGCGAATTTATTCGAATCACATCATTAACATTGCTGCCAACTATGGAATTATTTAAAGTAATTATTAAATATTTTTTCATGTTTTATAATAATTATTTAATTTAGTTTCAGATTACTGGACTTTGTGATAATGAGGAAATTAGCAAATTTGCAAGCCAAATCATAACGTTGATTGTATTGACAGGTGGTGAAATTATTGGAAATTTTTTGGCTTCATTGCTAACAAACAAAATGATTAATTTGGAACTATTTGATTTTGTTACAACGAAATTGATTGAGCAGTGCAATAAAAATTAGTATGTTAAAATATTCGACTGGAAAGGTTTCATTTATTCAAGTCGGCGGTCTTCTGGCATTGCATTCCATTAATGAATGATAAATAAACACATCTTTGGAGTTCTCTAACAAGATGATGCGAATAGCGTCGTCTTGAGCTCGTACACGCAAAGGAAGACACACACTTATAAAGTGTCCATGGTGTATATGTGTGTGTGTGGTTAGATATAAAGGGAGCAAGTAAATGCCGCGTGTTACGTGCACAGAACACATGTTACATTTTTATCTGGCCATCATTACACATACCTCTTGCACTGCTGCTCGCGGGCTGCAGCATCTAATGAAGTCGCTTCGGGAAACGTCCCATTCACAGCGTCTGTTACATTTTATGCGAGGATTGTATTGCTCATTGCGCGGATTTATGCCATTTCCCGCATTCTGCCATATATTCTCATTCCCGGGTAACGTCCGCAGATTTTTTATTAACGAGGATTTCAACCTGCTTATCTTCTTTGTTTTCCTCGAAGCAAGATTCATTTCTGTTTCCGCTTAAAATAAATAATCATTTTTCACCCAATAAACTAAAAAAACTGATAACTCCAACCACACCAAATTATGAACCGAAACGATCCGCTTTAATTTTCGTGAAGCGTGAACAGAATCCGAACCATATATTGAAAAACAAAAAAAAAACATATTTCCAAACCAAATGGTTTCCATCGGTTCAAACCTGTTTTAGCATTTTTTTCCAGTTAAAATATTGCATTTTTACGAATTTTTAAAATTTTTCTCTATAAGAGAGGCCTAAAATTTTAGGGAAAACATATTTGAAGCCGAATTTATCAAATTTTCGTGGTTTTTGTGATATTTTTGATTATAACGCCGTATGACCAATTGATGACGTTAAATAAACGTCATTTTTAGTCAAACAAATGACGTCTCGTTTTTTACAAATGTTTTGTGCCATTTTTAAGACGTCATATTGACATCGAATTAAACTATTTGGACGTGAGATGCACCCTCTATTAACCTCTGCCGTTACTATCTTATGCACGCGTCACTACACAATCCCCACGGTTTCACAAATCATGCGCCGAAACTAACCCCGCTGATTTTTAGTGCTATGCCGTTGAGTTTGAGGATGTTAATAATAACAATATTGCTACTGTTAGCAATAATTAGCCGAAGTATATTTGGATATTTGGTCTATCAATTAATAAGAAAAGATATCAATTTCAGTTAATTAGTTGGTTAACATTTTGAGCAAATCAACCTATAAAGTTTATTATTGCCTTATGTCTACTTTACGTTTCTAAATTCCGTTTCTTACATATAAATATGACGTGTCTCTACTGGCTAATCTGCGCGCATTTTTATAAATGTCCAAAAGTTTGGCTGAAGCACAAATGTTCTCAACCTTTGTCCGCGACCATTATTTCTCCATTGAAGAAAATTTCGTAAAAAAATATTAAAATACATGTACAGTATTTAAAGCTGCATCGGAAAATTTAATTTAAAAAATGTCTCTTCTTGATTTCAAAATTTTAGATAATGCAAAATTAAAAAAAACTATAACAAAAAATCGGTTTATGTCTGAAATTTCTTAGAAACCTGCGGTTTATTAAAAAAATAATTTTACCAGAATAGAGTTTTCTATAAAAAAAATATTATAAAAAATAAGAAATTTAAATTTGTAACGCTTACACAATAAGGTTACAAAATGTCCATATTGTCATTGTCAAACATGATATTTTTGTCATTATCACTAATATTTTTAAATTTCACAAAATTCACGTGGTTTGTCATTTTACCAAAGTGAACATAGCAACAGGCGCCATAGGAGAAAATCAAAAACCAATAAATGTCGTTTTTGAGATGCTAAAATGGGAGAAACATTACAGCTGTCAATGTCAAAGTGTTTTAAAATAACGTTTTTACCTTTAGGGTTGGCCAGCAAAATTTACATTTGTGTATTTTGCAGGTTACGTCGTCATTAGACATTGAGTGAAATTGAACGCCTTGGTTTAGATTTCCGCATTTTGACAGTTACAACAAATTTAATAGCAAAGTGCACCAAATAGAAAGTAAGCAAAAAAACAAAAAAAAACAATAAAAAAGAATATAATAATATTAAAAAGTGAAAAATTACCAAATAAAAATGTAACAAGGAATCTATAAATATTAGAATTAAAAAAAAATAAAAACTATAGTGATAAATAAAATTGCAAAAAAATTAAATTTTTCTATTTTGCTCAATTAATTTTATTAATTAATATTATGCAAAATAATGACAATAAAGTCTAATTATTATTATTATTATTAAATAATATATAGAAAAAAATAACCAAACAAACAACAAAAAATAAACAAACTAATTGAAAAAATTAACAAATAGTAAATATAAATAATAAATTGTATAAAAACAAAACATAATTTTTAGTCTAATTAAACAAGAAAGAAACACAAATAATAAATCAATTAAAAAAAGTTCAAAAAAATAAACTAAAAATAATAATTGAACACATTGAATTTAACAAATAAATAATAAATAAATTTATAGAAAATTTGTGTTAAACAAAACGCAGACTACAATTAAACAAAAATATCAATTTAAATAGTTTATATTTAATTTGTTATATAAACAAAAAATATTTTAAAGAAATCAAACATTAATAATTTTGACTTGACTTTGACTTTATTATTAATAATTGAAATATTAGACAAACAATAAACTTTTTTAAAGTAAATAAAAAAAAATGTTAAAACAATTCTAGCGTAAAATTAATATAAGATAAAAAATAAAATAAAAATGTATGAAATAGTCGTGTTAAACAAAAAATAGGCGATAACTAAATAAACAATACAAACAAAACCTTTGTTTTGTTTAATATAATCATAATCTGTTAATATAATCATAAAATAAATTAAAAAATAATCAAATTAATTGAACGAAATAAAAAATTAGAGAAAAAATTAAATATTAAAATGTTTAAAGAATTAAACAAAAAATAGACTAAAATTAAACAAAAATTAAATTAAACAAAGTAATAGCAAAAAAATAAACAAGTTACACAAAAAATTAAATATAAATTGATACAAAAAATTGTCTAAGTAAATTAAAAAAATATAAATTTAAATTTTAGAACATTAAACAAAAAATAGACTAAAATTGAACAAAAATAAAAATAAACAACAAAAAATAAACAAAGCGTGTAATTGCAAAAAAGTTACACAAAAAATGAAACAAAAGATTTCTGAAAAACGTGAAGTAACAAAATAAGATGATAAACAAAATTGAACAAAGTAATTGAAAAACAAAATTTAACAAAGGTAAAATCAAAAATAATAAATTAAATTATTAAAAAATATGTAAACACTTTTTAAACGTCGAATCAAATAAAATATTGACTTTTTGTTTAATTCAACAACAATAATTAAAAATTAGAGAAAACAAACAATAAATAAAACAAATCAAGAAAAGAAATAAAATACAAAATTTTTGGAAAATTGTGTTCAGCAAAAGTTAAACAAAAATAACAAAAAGCAAACAAAAAATAAACAAAAATGACAAATTAAAACAATAAGTTCATATTTTTGGCTCCTAAAGATAAAGAAAAATTAAAGGTAAAATTAACAAAACATTTCAAATTGATTCAATGTAAATGTCAAAAAATAAAATTTTGACAGTATTGAAAATATCAAATTTTTGATAGCCAGTTTTTTTATATATTAAAAAAAACTTGTTTGTTTTATTAATTTTTGATAACAATTTTTTTTAATAAAAAAATATTGAAGTTTTATTTCAAAATGTTGATATTTTGACAACTGTTAAAATGTTGATATTTTGACAACTGTCAACATTTCATTTTTTGACAAATCTCAAAATTGTATTTTTTGACATTTGATTTGAATCAATTTGAAAACGAATATGTGGGATTTGAACGTGAAGGTTCTCTTTGCGTTCCGGCTCGAAGAGCGCGATAACTCTCTCCACGCGAAGGCGTGGTCTGACCGCATCTCTTGGTGCTGCATTGGATGAACAGGTGTCCAGGTGGTAAGGTGTGCTTCGCCCCTTTTAACAAACTCTTTTTTACCTGTCACAACTGATCATCGCGTAATGATATCACAGTCGCGGCGTCTACGTCTTTTCTTTTTCTTCTAAAAAATATCGATTAAATATTCAAATCGGGATCGACACTATTTTAATCATCGTGACCACCAAAGAAACGGTTAATTTAGTGGGTATTGCTAAAGACACTGCGGTTTGGAACAGGTAAATTCTGTCAGTATCAGCGTCAGACACAGGATGTGACTGGCCACTTTGGTATCTACGCGATGAAGGTGGCGGAGGAAACGGAACGAAGGAAACAAACAAAAAATTTATCTACCTGATGTGTAGATACGTAATGTCCAATTTAGATTGAAATATATAGGTGTATATTTAAGAGGACCTATCGTGTACTTAAATGATCTCCCATATTTTTTGTTCTTCGACCTGGGAAATAAATGTCTTGATTTCAAACTAGCCATTATTATTATTATGTAATATACAAAGCTTCCGGTAAAGATTTTGCAATGATTTCTTTTTAATTGAACCAATATACCTGATAATGGCCGTGGGATAGAACTTAATTTAACTATTTAATTTAATTTTATCAAAAGTATATTTAAATTATAACATTGACCATAACTTTTTGATAGATTTTCAAATAACACAATCAAATTGTATTTTGATCAAATCTACCATATTAGCAAGGTCGCATGTAATAAACTTTACAACATAAAAAGCAATTTTATTCAATTAACATGAAGTAATTAATATCTAAAGCAAAACATCTCAAAGAAAGAAAATGTAAAAAGAACCTCCGCCATCGTCATAATATACGCACGTGTTGCAATGCAATTGCAATGCAATTGGCGTTCAAGTATGCGATGAATTCAACTTCTTCTTTCCTCTTAAATTTCCAAGCGACAATACTGAGTAAATAATTATGGAATTTTATTTCGTGCTAATTATTGCCGACCATATTTGCACCGGCATGCAGTCGCATAATGTGCCAATAGCAATTGAAATATCATTTTTGGTTCTTTGAAAAATTACTCAAAACATAAAAAATCAATATAAATAAATTAAGTACAATATCTTTTATCTTAAGTAAATATTTAATATAAAATTTTTATCGCATTTTTTTAATTTTCTTGGATTGTAAATTAGTTATAATTTAATGGCGATTTGGAGGCAATTCAATGCGGATTAAAAATAAATTTAAACAATACCTGAAGTGAAACGGTTGAGATTCGTTCGTTAATTGCATTGATTTTCCGCTTGGCTTCATTCGCATATTGGAAAATATGTGTTGACAGACGGCGCCCGTTCCCATTCAAACCTATCCATTCCAATGCATTAATAATAAGCAAAGAAATAAAACGGCAATTAGGAATAAAAACAAACGGAATGGCACAGTACGACGTCCTCATGTCGTGCATCACTACATCCATCGAAGTAATCATTTAGAAAATCATTCAGTGGGAACCATTCGAGCGTAGAACTTATTTAATTCTAATACCAATAATAATAATAATAAAGAAAATAAAGACACAAAAGGGTTGATGGGGTTGAGAATGGTTACGCCCAGCGCATTCACTTCTAACCCCGACAAATTTCTTCGCACAACAATTTAATTTCAAATCAGCAAACAATAACAGCGCATTGCTTTGTTGTTTTGTCAATAACACGCTTTTCTTTCAATACTCGGAGCATTGTCCGCATCCACATATGCTAAAATTAAAGATATTGAGAAATTTATGCAACGATACAAATAATCTAAATATTTTTGAAAAGGACATTTTAATTTTTATTAATTTTTATATTTGTAAAAACAAAAACAAAATTATAAAAAATCATGTTAATAAAAAAAGTTAACAAAATGAAATAAAACAAAAATGTAATTCAAAAATAAACAAAGAAATAGCAACAATGAGTTAGGTTAACTCAATACTTCAATTATTTAGAACTTTGGAGAGAAAGAATTTTGATTACAAACACTTTCACGAAACTAGAAATATTGCTACAATTTGATCAACATGAATATGTTAACTTGTTATACATCATTTTATAGACAATTTAATTTCAATTAACTTTACCTGAACCATAAATTTCAATAAATTTATCATTTTAAAACAGTTTAAACTCAAAAAAACTTAATTCTCAAGTTAATTATAAATATTTTTGTAAGATTAAAAATGCCGGTTATAATATTTTGAATTTCTAAAAGATTAATTCAATTAATATGATGAATTACTTCTGTTTAAATGAAAATGATAATTGAGATATTCGTCTCCGATGATAGAACGTCGGAGACGAACAATGGACTCGTCTATTCTACATAAATTTAATGTCTTAATCCGTCCAATTTTAATGGTTTTAGATTGGTATTTCCTTGGATAAAATTTCACACTGTAATAATATATAAAGACAAAGCTGACCAATTCGGTTCAATCCAGTTGTTTGAGCTCGGCGAGATGTAGAATGTTTGGATGAGCGAGCAATTAAAAGGTAATAACTGCGCGGTTAATTCCCTCGGCTTTTATTGCCGCAATATGCCTTCCTTTCGATGCAGCCAGCTTGCGATGAGAAAGAAATCTTTATTATTACCACTCTTGTGAATTGCGCGCTCTCGTATGCATGTATCCACATACCATACACTAAGAAATTTTTAATTGGTTGCAAGATGAAAAATTTTACCGCTCTGCCGCGTATCGAGAGATGATAAGAGATTTCCCACTATTATGCATTTCATTAAATTATATTAATTCCATGCTAATTACATCCCATTAACGTTTCATGTTAACTCGATAATGTATGCGATGGGGCATTTAATGCGCTTCACGTACAAAGTCGATGAAACCATTACAAGTTGAACGTTTTCCAGATACCATAAGAACCAACTGAATTAAATTAAAATTGGTAGGATTAATTACTTGTTTGGAAGCAATTAAATTAGTCCTCAAACTATATATAAATTGAACTATATACACGTCAACTATACTGGAACAAATTATAGCTTTTCATCATCAGTAATGTTTAAGTTATGATCATTTAAATCGACACACTTGAATTTGTCCAGAACCTTACATCAGACAATTACAACCCCTATAATTTCTAATGAGGTTGATGTGAATTATACAAATTACACCCTATATACATCAAGTATACTATATATTGCACAAATTGCAGTTTTTTATCATCAGCAATTTTTAAGTAATGATTATATAAATCGACTCACTTGAATTTATTCTATACCTTATAACTGAATATCAACCCCCATAACTTTTAAAGGGGTTGATATAAATTTGTAAAAATTGCACAAAACACAGCTTTCAATCATCATTAATTTTTTAGTTATGATTGTTTAAGTCGACTCACTAAAATTTCTTTCATACCTTACATCTAAGTATTAACCACCATACCATCTAAATAGGTTAATCTAAATTTATACAAATTGCACCCTACAGTATCTATATACTGATATATTACACAAATTACAGCCTTTTATCTTAAGTAATTTTTAATTTATGATCGGCATACTTGTATTTTTTCTGTATCTTGCAACTCAATATCAACCCCCATAACATTTAAAACATTTCTATATATTCGTAGAAATTTCACCTTATATACATCTACTTTATACTAAAATATTACACAAATTATAGCTTTTGATTATCAATCATTTTTAAGTTAGGATTGTTTAAATCAACGCACTTGAATTTCTTTTGTACCTTACTGAATATCAACCCCCATAACTTTTAAAGGAATTTATATAAAGTTATAAAAATTCCAGGTAATATGCCTCAACTATATGCTAATATATTGCACAAATTACAAGTTTCAATCATTAGTAATTATTACGTTATGATTGTTGAAAACGACTAACTTGAATTTCTTTAGTACCTTACAACTGAATATCAACCCCCATAACTTTTAAAGGAGTTGTTGATATAAATTAATAAAAATTGTAACTAATATGCATCAACTATATGCTAATATTTTTACACAAATTACAACTTTCAATCATTTGTAATTATTACGTTATAATTGTTTAAGACGACTCACTTGAATTTCTTGTGTATCTTACAACTAAATATCAACCCCTATAACTTTTAAAGGAGTTGATATAAATTTATAAATATTGCAGCTAATATGCATCAATTATATGCTAATATATTGCATAAATTACAACTTTCAATTATTAGTAATTATTGCGTTAAGATTATTTAAGACGACTCACTTGAATGTCTTTTGTACCTTATAACTAAATATCAACCCCCATAACTTTTAAAGGAGTTGATATAAATTTATAAAAATTGCAGGTAATATGCATTAACTATATGCTAATATATTGCACAAATTACAACTTTTAATCATTAGTAATTATTACGTTATGATTGTTTAAAACGACTCACTTGAATTTCTTTTGTACCTTACAACTGAATATCAACCCCCATAACTTTTAAAGCAGTTAATATAAATTTATAAAAATTGCAGGTAATATGCATTAACTATATGCTAATATATTGCACAAATTACAACATTTAATCATTAGTAATTATTACGTTATGATTGTTTAAAACGACTCACTTGAATTTCTTTTGTACCTTACAACTGAATATCAACCCCCATAACTTTTAAAGGAGTTGATATAAATTTATTAAAATTGCAGTTAATATGCATCAACTATATGCTAATATATTACACAAATTATAACTTTCAATCATTAGTAATTATTACGTTATGATTGTTTAAAACGACTCACTTGAATTTCTTAATATGCATCAACAATATGCTAATATATTGCACAAATTATAACTTTCAA
>JARJEC010132130.1:0-33661 GCA_030264575.1 Tachinus sp. AB-2021 | reverse complement strand
GTATTTTATGACGCGTTTGCCTTCTAGTGGTGTATTTTGTTCATTGTTCTAGGATGTGTTCTGTGGTTTCGACTGTGTTGCTTGTTGGGCAGTTTGGCCTTGATACATTAAGTTTAATACAATCATGATAAAGATTATATAAAATTTGCCCTTGAAAAATAAAATGTAATAAAACGCGTATTTATGAAGAAAGAATAAATATAGTTCATGTAACAAGCTTTAAAAATGTAACATTTTATTTAACTTAATATGAATTCCTAGAATTACTGGAATTGTTCAACGTAGTTGCACAATATTTATTTGTGCGCAATTAAAATTAATATCCTAGTAATGTTCATCTTCTCAGAATTTTACAATAAAGCGAAGTTTTGTATTTGATGTAACTACTGAATAGTAAATTTTTTTTTCTCAATAATTGTTTTGAAGTCGGTTGTGTGAATTCAGTTTATGGTTAGCAAAGGCAATGAATGCATATACCGATATTGCAAGAGCGAGGGCCGGTCTTTATGAAATAATTTACCAATTTATAACTAACCTCTACATTACAATATCAACCGCGCAATCATGTAATTATCAAATTATATAATTATTTGCGAATCGATTTTTAAGCCTGTTGCCGTTTCCGACTAATTGTCCCTCATTAATTTTTGCTGTGTATATTATATTTTTTGTTCATTTTATTCAATTAATCTCATTAAAAAATAAAATGAATCTTATATAATTGTTTACTTGATAAACAATGTTTTGAAACAGAATCAATAACAAATATAATTGTTAATGAATTAGGTAATGATTTCTTTTTTCGTAACATTTCTTATAAATAAATAAACTTGTTTATATTTATTGCCGCTGTGAACGAGGGAAATTCATTTAGACAAACATTATTCCACAAATTCATTAACATAAAAAAGTATTTATTTAGATTAGTTTTTCAGCAGTAAAATACATTAAAAAATGTGAAAAACATTAAAGAATGTGCAACATTATTTTCACATAATGAATGTTATATCGTTTTACTACATCAGTGGCTATAATGTAAAACACAATTTTCTTAGATTGTAACATGGGAGCTTTTAAGGTAACATTCGACCAGCGTTGTCTTTCTAGGAGCCTTGAACTACCAATACAATTTTATTCAATGCTTTATAGCAAACTTATGATCTTAGTTGATTGTTGGATTAATTGCTATTCATCAAAAGTTTAAAACTGATAATAATAATAATAATAATAATAATAATAATAATAATAACTATAATAATAATAATAATAATAATAATATTAATAATAATAATAATAATAATAAAAATAATAATAATAATAATTAATAATAATTAATAATAATTAATAATAATTAATAATAATATTAATAATATTGATAATATTAATAATATTAATAATATTAATAATATTAATAATACTAATAATATTAATAATAAAAAATGTTTTGTGATAACATATAAAAAAAGTTATATTTGGCTAGAAAGCAAAACTAATTTCCGCCCGTGCACTGCATTTATTTGATATCCTATACATGACGGTTTCTCTTTGGAGAAAAACTGAATTTTCCTCTAACACATTATTTTTTCAACAGTAAACGTTACTGGCAGGTGTTTTCCTTATTTTCCGCTTGCCTTTGTGTACAAAGAACCCCAGGTAATAATTAATGAAAGTCACAAAGCACCGAAAACTTGAAACTTCATTAGTGGATAATTAGTGTCTCCCTTCTCTACACTTGATGCAGATAGAATACGGACGAAATTATTTTCTACCTACTGCTAACTTAAATAATTTTCTTACTTTACCTTTTCCTGTTTCGGGAAGTAATTTTAATTTTCCGCAAAAATATATTTATTTAATTAGGAAAATTAGGATTAATTATACCGTCAAAACTTTTCAAACTCAACTTCACCACCAATCAATAATTATGATCTCAATTAATCAAATTACATTAAAGCTTTCAGAATGAAATGAACTCTGTAAATTAAATTATGATGATGTTATGGTTAGATACGTGAGTGGTAGCATCAATTTCAGTTACTTTACAAATGTACAAAATTGTATTTACGAATAGATTCTCTCTGTATTGTATATTGATCATGAAATTATAAATTTTAATTTTATATAGGTAATATTTGCATAGTTTTGAACTTTGTAACTAAATGGATGGTTTTATACTCAAAATATTTACAGTTAACAGGAGCATAATCACTTATAATAATATATTTTATATATGTAATTAATTTACAACTTTTATAGTCACTAAAATATTGACATAGCAGGAAAATGTAATTTACTTTTGTGTTAAATCAATATTTTACTCAACAATGATAAATATTTCAAATTATAAAAAGTAGTTTTGATTTTTACGATTTTGATAATCTT
This sequence comes from Tachinus sp. AB-2021, assembly GCA_030264575.1. Lineage (NCBI taxonomy): Eukaryota > Metazoa > Arthropoda > Insecta > Coleoptera > Staphylinidae > Tachinus > Tachinus sp. AB-2021. The sequence goes on along the minus strand of JARJEC010132130.1, from coordinate 31,279 downwards.
ATGTTTATAACAAAATTGGTTATTTTTTACAAATTTATTTTTTTTTCGGTTTGTGGTCGAATCATACTCTCAATTTTTAAGTAATTTTTTTACGCAAAAATCGGTTACAGAAATGGAGTGGGAAAGGTTACAAATTGTAGTTTTTAATATTTTTGCATAATTGAACTTTTATTATTTAAAATTTATTACTGAGTGTTTTCAACTTTTCCGCAATAAAATGCATTTTTTGGAAATTAAAAATTAACTTTGCATTTTATCATATACATAAATGAAAAAATAGAAAAACTTGCATATACTAATCGGTTTATAAAAAACCGCCAGAGCTGTTAAGCTGTTAAGTTTCTAATAATGAAGTTATTGATTATCTGTTTTTCAAAAACATAAAACAGTTTGTAATGGCATCATAAAAACTATTATTTAACAGTGAAATAAATAATTGAATTCTCATAGCAACGGCTGAGTGTTTATTAATTGTTTTTTTAATAACATTGTATTTACCATCATTCATTGAATTGCGTCTTCCTCTTTGTATTGGTGTATAATTTTTATAGGGTTGCATAAAAAAAAATTTACACTAACAAATCAATTTTATTTATTTTTGTTCAAGAAACCCATATTTGAATAAATTCAAAATTCACCATTTCAAAAAGATGCCAACTATGCATCGAATAAAATGATGGCCAGTTTGAACAACTATTAGTAAAGAATTTTTTTTGTATTAATTTGATTTTTGTAAGAGCAATAACATTATTTTATTTTAATTCAATTTTCAAAAATTATCCACTAATATAATGAGGAGGACGCAATTTAATAAAATATGACAAAAAATATACAATGTCATTTGACAAATGCTAAGTCGTTGCTATGACAATTTAAATATTTATTTTATTCTTTGCCATTATAAACGGTTTTTTGTTTTTATATAGGTCCCAACAATGTTGAATAGTGGAACATATACTGTTTGTTCACGGGATTTGCGTACATAGGAACAAGCGTTCGGCTCGATTCAGCGTAGAGAGGGGACCGACGAAGCCGAGCCGCCAGGCGCCAGTTCTAATATACTCATGCAGACTGCGGCGTAGAAACAATAACTTGCTCAGTTATAATATTTAACATCGCCATTTTTCTTTTTTGTTTTGCCGCCGGCCTCTTTCTTGCTCATATTTTTGCAACGCAGCAATTATTTTTTGGACCATTAAAGTTAGCTGGTTCTCTTTTCTCTCTTTTTTTTCGGTTTGCTTTTTTTGTTTTTGCAGTCTTCTCCTTTGCAGAGGAAAATAAAATAAAATAAAACCGGCACAAAAATAATATTTAACAGTAAACAATAACAAATAATGGCTCTTAATGAAAAAAATGCGATTATCTCATTATCGTTTTAAGGCATTCTTTGCTCCAGATAAGGGATTTATTTTCTGTAAAATATCCCGATAGCACCTTCCGTGTCGACGATAGCAGCAATATTTGTAAATTTTAAAGATAAAAGGTGCATTATAGGTTGTAAATGCCATAAAACATCCACAATAAGTGAAGAGGCCAAAATGCAGGAAATAATGGTGTGTTCAATGATCGGGGAAGATTAAAATTTTTCCATTCGTAAAATTTCTGTAGAAACTAATATTAGTTTGGGTAAAGTTCACAAGATTCTAAAAAAATATAAATATCATTCCTATAAATACCAAACTTATTAGGAAATTTTCCATGAAGACTACTATTGTAAAATGGAATTTTGTGAGACATTAATAGAACGAGCAAATGCAGATAACAATTTTATTGAAAACATCGTGTTCACTGATGAATCCACGTTTCCGTTACATGGTAAACATAATCTGTCTATTCTTTGTTATGGGTCTATTGAAAATGAAAATTGGCCATGAAATTTAAGGACACAATATCTTGAAAATGAATGTCTGGGCAGGTATTTATAGAAATAATTGTACCTTTTTTATCGATGGAAATTTGAGGGGGACTTATTTGAATCTTCTTTAAAATCAAATTGTACCTGCTTCTAACCGACAATTTTGATAATATTTGGTTCCAACAAGATTGCTGTCCTGCTCATAATTCTAGAATAGTATTGGACTATTTACACAAGATATTCCCCTAAAGAATTATATCGAATAGCGGTACAATTCACTGGCCAGCAAGATCGCCAGACTTGGCCCCTAACGATTTTTTTATGGGGATACGTTAAATCCAAATTATATGGACATCAAAATGAAAGGGCCAATAATCTGAGTGAGTTAAGAGTAAATATCGAGGGTAAATTTTGTGCAATTATTCCTTGTATGCTGAAAACGTTTGTTTAGAATTTTGTGACTGGTTGGGTTATTGTTTGTCGCAAAATGGGGGTACGTTGGGGAACCTATAACTAATATAAAGAGTATTTTTTAAATAATTTAGATTTTTAATTTTATTTTAGACATTTATTATATTTTGAAACATTTTATTTGGTAGATTTTTTATTAATTTAAAATATTTTTTAAATAAAAAAAATATTAGATTTTTAAATTTAGTTTAGAGAATCATTTTAAATAACTTGAACAATAATCCCATCAATTTATTACGATAGATTTGCGATATTTAAATACATTGCGAAACGCCAGAATATATCCGTCGGTCCCCTCCCTCGGCCAAGTAGAGCCGAACGCTTGTCTTATGTATGGAAATCCCGTGAACAAACGATGTATTCAAATAGTATTGTGTTGAGTATAAATATTGTACCAAAATACTGGATAGAAACATTGCAAACTCATTTGATCTGCATTTTCTGTTCCTCTCATATAATTATTGTAGAAGACATAATGTAATAAGACCAAAGTCTTTTAGTTAACAAAAGAAATGCAAACCGCAATATGACGGTGAGTATGAGTGGTTAGTTGTTATGATTATATGTCCGTAAACATGTCCGGAAATGGGGTTTTGTATTTGGCTATAATATTTGTGTGGTATTTGGCATTATTATTCATTTATGTTATTATTATTTATATATATATATATATATATATATATATATATATATATAATTATTATTGGCATTAACTATGTTTTTTGGTATAAAACTTTATTTTACGGATTGTGTAGAGGATTATTGGAGTTGGCGGATTTTTGTAATGGAACGTACGGAGGATCTTTCAGCAATATACAAGTTATTGAGAGTTGGATTACTAGAATTTAAGAATAGGATTACAGCATAGTCGAGCAGGGGGCGACATATTGATTTTATATTATTTAGGCTTCCACAAAACGCAATTTTAATCAATTGTTATATGTTGCAAGTTTACTATTCACCAAGAATTTTTTTATACAGATTTAATTGTTTTATAAATTTTATGTTGAAACAACTTTACAAATACTTTTGGTAAGTTTTATTATAGAAATTATAATATTTACTAAATAAATTTTTTAAAATTATATTTATATGTTCTTATACATACCTATAATTAAATTTACTTTAATTTAATTTTTAATTGAAAACAGATCTAACAAGTCTTTCTTGGCCTGATTAATGAATAAATGTAATATCAAACATAATAATTATTTTCTTTAAAAATTGCATGGATTACGGATATTATAATGATTACATACGTACGCCGCACGATAGAATACAAAGCTGTAGGCGTTGACCAAATCTGCAGGTTTTATATCTTCTCCCAGTTCATTATCCGTTCCTGATGTATTAAACATAAATAGATCATTAAGTAAAAAGAAAATTATGAGTGTACTTGGATACGTGTAACATCAGAAGTACACCTTTTATTACATTTACAACTGCATTTTTATTAACTTTGTATTAATTACTCCTATTGTAAATTAAAAATGTGTTGTGAAAATAAAACAGCATTGCTCGTCAGATATGGATATTTGTTGACGTTTTTATCCCACCCTACCCCTCAAATTGTTACATCTTAAAATGCTCGTTATTTTTTGTCACAGTCGCTATAAAAATTTTACCTCACGTTGATCGCATGAAAGCTATAGGCGTAGTGCCGAAAATTTAAAATATAAAAATAAACTAGAAGAAATGATGTTTTGACGATACATTTTTACTTATCTGTAGAGATCAAAATTTCATAAAAGAAGGGGTAATTCTGTACAAAAAATAAGATTTATGTTACTTCTTTTTTTAAGAAACACCTTCTTCAACGTTGTCGAATATTAATTACACAATTTACAGCAAAATTAGGCAGTATAGAATTATTAAAATTTAAACTTATTTGTAGTAAACATGTTTACAATGTTTAATTTTAAAAAATCTGGCTCTTAGAGTGCACGTTTTATCAAATGATGTTGTTATTCTCATTAGCATTTATATGACCAAATTTACGATCACTGTGCGATCACACGTAGAATCAAGTTGACGTTTTAATATTAGAAGGTCTAAATACATATTTAGACCCTTATTTGAAGCCTTTACGTGATAAGAAATGCTGTTTTAATTAATACTATATTAAACTTGAAACTCTAATTACATGATATCAAATAATTTTGCAATTAAAACATTTTGATTTCAAACCTATATAATTTGTTCAAATATGATGATAAACTAAGGGATTCTAATCAATTTTGCGTAATTGAAACCGGTTCATTAAATTTAAGCTCAAACTGTAATCAGTGGGTAGTTTATAAATGAGTTATATGGGAAGTCATTTCTTGGATCCTGAATTTTAAGTAACATACTTTCTAAATAAATATGTGCTCTATGGTGGATTTTTTTTGCTACCCAATGAATAAAATTACAGTTACGGTGAAATGCTTGGAGAAAGCGAACTCCACATATAAAACCCATTTACAACCCGTAGCTTTAACACCGTAGCAAATAAAATCTAATAAATTTGCTGTTATTTTTTCTTCTACAAAGTTAAGAGAGTAATTTATGTTATTTTAACATCTATAATAAATATCATGATGAGCTTTGTACATACGATTTATTAAGCAACAAAGCTGCCTAATATTGTATTTCCAACCATTATATTTTATGCAAATTACAAATCCATAATTTTTATATCACATAACTTCATGTAACTAACAACCGTTAAATGCAATTCGTGTTTCAACGCCTGCGAATAGAATTTCATTTACTGTAACGAGTAGATAAAATTTCATTTTATATCATTTAATTTGAAATCAAAAACCTTCGTGTCGTATATAACCAATAATTGGCGAATGGCTGTTCAAGTAGGAGTGAAATAGAAATACGATTTTTTATATTTTATACAGGGTTTTTAATTATGAACATATTAATTTTATGTTTAATAATAAATTTAGTTAGATATTAAACATTTTTTCTTGCAAAAACTTTCGGTTTTATATTTATACTGGATTTTTAAAAATAATATACATATTTATATATTTGTCAAAAATAAGTTATTTAAATTTATGTAAAATTTTAATCAGTTTTATTTGAATTTTTTGCTAGAAATTATGAGAAAAGAAATTGTGTTTTAATTTTTAGAATTTTCTAGTTTCGTTTATATTATATAGTTTTTATAGAATTTTTTTAATTTTTTGGAAATGTTTACAATTATTTGAAATCTTATTGTATATGAAGTTAAAGGGTGATTTCCATTCGATGAAATTTATATGGAAATAAAAAATCCGTCTTTACTGAACTGTACAAGACGTATTAACAATGCCCATTCCTTTTTTTATGAAACCTATTAATATGTATGAACGGAATGAGATACTATACCGCTTGCTCACGGGATTTCCGTACATCGGGCAAGCGTTCGGCTCGATTCGGCTTAAAGAGGGGACCGGCGAAGCCGAGCCGCCAGGCGCCAGTTCTATTATACTCATGCAGACTGAGGCGTGGAAATAATAACTTTCTCAGTTATAATATTTAACATTGCCATTTTTTTTTGTTTTGCCGCAGACCTCTTTCTTGCTCACATTTTCGCAACGCAGCAATTATTTTTGGACCATTAAAGTCAGCTGGTTTTCTTTTCTCACTTTTTTCCGGTTTGCTTTTTTGTTTTTTGCAGTCTTCTCTTTTGCAGAGAAAAATAAAATAAAATAAAACTGACAAAAAAATAATATTTACCAGCAAACAATAACATATAATGTCGTACACTCTTAATGAAAAATTTGAGATTACCTCTTGTCAAGGCCATTTTTTGCGCCAGATAAGGAATTTATTTCTGTAAAATGTCTCGATAGCCAGATACCTTCCGTGTCGACGATTGTAAATGCCATACAACATCCACAATAAGTGAAGATGCCGAAATGCGGGAAATAATCAATGATCGGAGAAGATTCAAATTTGTCCATTTGTAAAATTTCAGTAGAAACTAATATTAGTGTGGGTAAAGTTTACAAGATTCTAAAAAATCTTAAATTACATAATTTTTTATTAAATTAAAGTATTTTTTAAATTAAAAAAATATTAGATTTTTACTTTTGGTTTAGTGAATTATTTTATTTTAAATAACTTGAACAATAATCCCATCAATTTATTACGATATTTTTGCGACATTTAAATACGTTGCGACACTCGAGTGGAATTTATCCGTCGGTCTCTTTAACAAATCTTTAACTTATCTTTTTCTTACAAAAAGAAGAATCCGTTAGATATATAAATGTACAAGCTCATATCAATATTAAAATACATTTTCTGTAGTAGAAAAGACAAAAATTTATTTTAAAAAGTTGTTCAGAATATAAAATTATGCCAAAACACAAGATATCAAACATATTTTTGTAAATGCTTGGGATAGGCATACTCCATTTTTCAAAATTAAAATTGTGATACAATATTTGCATGATTTATTATTCTGAACAACTTTTTTAAATAAATTTTTGTCGTATCTTGTACAAAGAAAACTCCTTACCTGCACATAAAATAACATTTGTAACTAATCCATTCATAGTTGATTTTTTTTCAATTAAATTTATGCCATAATTTAGTTTTTAGATGAAATTTCTGCACAAAAATGTTTAGTTTTTTATACTTATTCGAGTGCCAATCCAGGGACACTATATAATACTTATCGCCACTTAAAAAGGAAAAATTGCAATGTTAAATAAATAATTTGGCTAATAAGTTCCACGATTAAATGTAAGAAAAATCAGCAGAATTTCAAAAACATTTGCATTTTATGCAAACAGGTCTATAATTTAATTAACTATAGGTTTTTTAACCATCTCTCAACTAAAAATAAATTTAAAAAATTGCTTTTAGCTTGATTAATAAACTAAAAATATAAACAAAACTATGTATGCGGTAATCAATTTGCATATTATAATAATATTTTTGTATGTGTATATGTCATAAATAAAATAAGAAATTTATTACACATTAATTTTTATTTTACTATTAATATAGCTTATTTAATGTCAAAGATATTAATAACAAAAGTATACTGAATGACCCTTATTCTAAGGCGGAATACCCTAAATGAGGTGAGAGGAGTAATGTACGTGAATTGTTTTATAGATGAAGCCATATGAAGTTTAGAACCCCTAATGTCAACAAATATACTGTTACATAAGCACATTTTCCGTAATTTCCAATGGGAATTAAGTGTCACACAGCAACTGCAACGAAAATTAAACTACGGCTTATACATTTAATTTAAGCATTCATTTACGCCATTTTAATAAGTAATTAGCTAGTCTAAATATTAATACGTTTTTATTGTGGGTAGGTAAATTAAGTTTACAATTAATCATGAGATGTCACCAGCAGTCGATGACTGAGTTATCGTTACTCTTAATTACTACAGGGGTTATGTGCTGAACTAAAGATTAAGGACGCGAATAATGCAATACAAAAGCACTATTTCAAATGAGAGATACGCTGCAAAAAACATACAAGCAGGAAAGGAGTCACGCCCTGCCTGCAAAAATCAATTGTCATTGAAAAATGAACTATCAGGATTAATCTTATTACCATTTTTAATTTTATAGTTTTCTCAAGTAAATAATATATTTTAAAACAATCAATCAAAAATTAATTTTTCACATTGCTGCAAAAATTCGCAACCCTTAGCGAATTTATTAAACACTGCAATTACGATTTAGAAATTCACGAGCTTTTCGGAATTGTTTGTTAAAACAAAGCGCTGTAAATAACATTCATGATATTTTTAATTTCGTATTTTCATTGCCACTTCTTACATTCCTTTCGTCTTCAAATTTCCTGACATATTCTGTCGGAATTCCAAAGAAAACATTATTGAAAATAATGACTGTAAATAAGCTTAAATTCCTTCAACATCAATTCCTCATTGTTTTTAATTTTTTTAATAAATGTAAACCAGATGAACGAATAAGAAATATTCTAATTATCAACTAATTTATTTTAAGAAAATTAAAAATAGCATACAAGTTATGTTATTTGTGATCAAGAATTAAAAGTAAATAAATTTATTTCTTTTGCCAATATAATTTCTAGATATTCGCGGTCACAAAACCAAATATAAAAGTTATTAATAAATCACGAATTTTTATTATATAAAATCTTTATTTTATATAAAAATTCGTGCTTAAACAAAACTTAACAAAAATCTTACAAAAAATCAATCGCAATCACAATCATGTTGAAATTACAATAATCAAAGAAAATCGTAAAAGAGCAAAAACTTTTTAAAAATTAATGAAAAACTATAAAAATCGTTAAAAAATGAGTAAATAATTTATAAAAATTAATGGAAAAATAGAAATCAGTATTAAGTTACCACAAAATAAATCTATGAAAACAATAAAAATTGTGTAAAAATTAATAAAAATTAAAGAATTAATGAGGCACAATATAATATAAAAGAATAACGGCAAGCTATAAAAATCTTGCAAAAATTAAGAAAAGAAACGAGGATTTGTGATTAATAAAAATATGTAAAATATTGATAAAAACTTAAAAACAAAATTAATCAAAACTCGTCAAATATGTTACTAAAGAAGATTAATAAAAGATTGTAATGTTTTTCAAAATATCAAAGAATTCTTAAATTCGAGAAATGTTGATTAAATATTGAAAAATAAGAAAAAATAAACACAAAATTTCAGAAACCTCAAAAAAGTTTGGAACTAAATTAGATAAAATATCGACTATATTTTAGTAAGTTATTATACGCTTGTATACAGAGAGGTTTAAAAAAACGGCCACAGCTGCAACTTTGTTTATTTATTATCCGATTTTTAAAAACAAAAAATAGTTTTTAATGGCATTATTAAGTCTATATCATAGCAACGACTAAGCGCTTGTCAACTGTTTTTTTTTAATAACATTGTATATTATTTGTTATCATAATTCATTAAATTGCGTCTTTCTCTTTACGTAAATGTAAAATTTTTATAAGGTTGAATAAGAAAAAAAAACATTTAAATTTATTGACGCAAATAAATAAATTTCATTTATATTTGTTCAAAATGGCCATATATGAATAAATGCAACGTCCAGCATTTCTAGAAGATGAACGCTATGGAAATTAGTTTGAGCAACTATTGTAAAACGTTGGTTTTGTTTTAATTTGATTTTGATAAAAGCAATAAAATTATTTTATTTTTATTCATTTTTTCTTTTGTTATGCTACGATTGCATAAAAATTATACACTAATATAAAGAAAAAGACGTAATTTAATGAATTATTATAAACAAATATACAATGTCATAAAAAAACCGTTAACAAACGTTCAATGACAATTAAAATATTTATTTTGCTGTCAAATGGTAATTTTGTTTTTTAAAATCGGATAATAAATAAAATAGTAACAGCTTTGACCGTTTATTATAAACTACTTTGTATACAGGCGTATAGTCACTTACTAAAATATAGTCAATATGTTTTTAATATAGTTCCAAACTGTTTTGAGGTTTTTGAAATTTTGTGTTTATTTTTTCTTTTTTTTAATCAATATTTAATCAACATTTCTCGAATTTGACAATATTTTGAAATTTCGACATAGGAATCTTTTATTAATCTTTTTTAATAACATATTTGACAAGTTTTGATTAATTTTTAAAAGATTGTATTGTATGGATTGGATCATAAATAAAGTAGTTACAAGTCTGGCAGTCTTTTATAAAGTATGTATTAGAAATGTCAAAAAATTACAAAATTTTTAAATATCGAAAAATGTCAAAAATGTTTTCGAAACATAAATTTTTTTGAGAAATATAGTAAAATATTTGTGAAATATGCAAAATATAGCAAAAATGTTTCCAGAAACCCAATTACTAAAAATTTATCTAAATTTTCTTAAAATATATTTAATATTTTATGAATGGTGCCTAAAAAAATTTGATACAAAACGTTAAAAAAAAGTCTAATAATATTTAAATGTTTCGAAAATCTCTTCATAAGATTTTTTTAAATTTTCTCTGCATTTCTTTGAATTTTGCAGTATTTTACCAATTTTTGACAATATTTATTAACATTGTTGATTTTTTAGAACGTTTGGAATATTTTAACAAATTTTCTACATAAATCAAATTTGTCTTCGCATTTCTCAACATTTACATGGAAGATACATATATATATATATATATATATATATATATATATATTTTTTTTTTAAAGCAAGATTTTAATTTGCTCAGCAACGAGGAATAATAAAAAATATGAAATATGAAAAATATTGAAAATATTTTAATATAAGATAGGCATATTTATTCAAATATTCACCAACGGATAAAAATTTGCAAAATGAAAACAAAATCATTGTAAGTATCACTTTTATAAGCATACTATTTAAATTAAACTTCTGAAGCGTATGGTAAGAATTAAGTTTATAAAATTAAATAATAAAAATAATATCGGCCGACACTGCAAGAAATTCATCGAATATATAAATAAATCATTGTTTTAAATAATCCTCTGTCAAATATCTAAATATGCTCATTATTAGAAATTTATCAAATGTCAAATTATATCTACTAATTTGAAGAAATCTGTATAAGATATATAATATCGGAGATTTTTTAATTAAATTTATCAAATGTCTAATATGCTATATGCTATATTTAAAACAATTCTGTATTAAATATCTAAATATATTCATTATTTTGAACAACCTATAAAAACATGTATATTATATTAAAGAAATTAAAATAATTAAAAAAATTCCTCCTAGTTCAAACAAATTGTAGGAAAATTCCACCAAAAACTAAGAAAAGTACTACGCAATTCATATTAAACAAATATTCAACAAAATTTTTCACATTTCAACAAATAATTATATAATTAAATATAAATCGCAAAAATTCTATGTAATTCCAAAAAATCAGACATTTTTGTCAAGAAATTTTAGTGACAAATCTTTGTGTGGGATCTAATAAGTTATCACGACGAACAACAAGGAATCTATGTAAAACAAAACGGTAAGGTTTTTCTTCGTTTCATTTTACACGTTTATAAACCATAAATAGATTTCTTGCTATTGATATATTATTTGTTCTTTTTGTTTTTTCATATCAATAATACGCTTAATACGCTATAAGTCAATTGCGATGTAATTAACTACTGTTTGTTGTTTTTAGCACTGATGAAGGGTTTGTGCCCGAAACGTTTGCATTTATATATGCCCCATTAAATATTCAACAAATTAAAAATTCAACAAGTATTGATCTAAGAAGCCGTTTGATTTTTTTTTTTAAATTAATTATTTTATTTGATGTTTGTTTAAATATCCCTAAAATTAATAATAAAATATTGTAGTAACAAATAAAAGTTTTTAGATCGTTTAACTGACTTTTCTGTTTGTTTCAGGTAAGAGTAATTCCTTGAATTTCGACGTTCTGCTAAGTTGTAAGTTGTTATAATGAACTAATTGGATTGGAAGATTAAATAGGTTAAAAATCTTTTGTCTTTAGTTTAATATAAATAACCGCAAACTGTTTTTTTAAGTCTCTGGCAAATACATTGTTAAATTTTTATAGGTTGATCTAAACTGGCATTGTATACTCGTGTTAAATATTATTTTAAAGTCAATAGTAAGTAAATTTCTATTCTGTAATTTACGCTGAAAACATCCAATTAAGTAAATATTTAATTGTAATTAAGGGTAGAAAAATAAATCTATTGATTAGTAAGTACGATGCATTATGTTCGTATAAATTTCAAGCAACTAGCACGAATTATATAATGTAATGTAAAGTACAATCAAATTAGATTTGATTATAAATATTGCAAACAGAATTTATGTAAATTGAATATTTCCTTTGCGATCTAATTCTTAAATATAGAAATTCAGTCCAATTCCAATTTCCTGCACCTTGTCCGGTTTTCAAGGAACGCATTACTGAATATGAATATCATATACCCTTAACCCTTCCTAACTCAATATTAATTTGATTTGATTCAGTAAAATATTCTAGTTTTTTTTCTGTCGGCTCACATTAATCTTTATACGAGGGTGGTTTTAGGGCAACACAAATATAATCTTCCTTCCTCCGGAGATTTCAGGATAATACGCCAACATTCAACTTTAAAAGGGATTCAAACCACGGGTTGTGAAAGGGAAAACTTATCATTTTCCTGGATGTGTGCTTTCGGGTTAAGATGCATAAATCAACACATCCTTGCTTATTTTATACCTAGTTCTGCACTTATTTTTTATACAATAAATGTGCACCGGAGAATTTTTCTGCTATTCTAACATGCGACCTACTGATACTTCTACTACTACAATGTGCGGTCTACTTATACATGCGGTATATTGTCTTGTCATTAGAACTTTGGAAAGGTGTTAAAATTTTAATTAGAAATTTTTATACAGATTAATTTATTTTTTTATAAATGAAATTAAACACTACGATGCTTTTGGCTAAATTTTAAAAATAATTTGTGTTTAAATATGATATCCGACATATGGATGAGGTGGTTGTTCCAAACAAAGCGACATCCCTAAAATGTTTGACCAGTTTTTTGAATAGCTGGGAACGTATATCTGCATTAGTACCTTTAAATATTGACTTCCTCGTCATCAATCATTGCTGGTTTATTGTAGACTAGTGACTAAATGCAAAAAAATCTAAAGGTGTTAAGTCACACTACCTTCATTTTGGTTAATTATGCGTTTGAAAAATGTTTGTTTTAATAAACTGATTGTGGTCTTGATGATAGTAAAGCTCTTTTACATTGGGGTAATTCAATTTAGGAACGAATCGTTATCAATTATGCTAGCTATTCAGAAAAAATGTGTCTTATCACTGAATAAAATTTGGATGTGAAAATTTGAATCAACAAGCGGCTTCAACTAATTTAATGAAATTAAAATTTTTGCAATAAAATTTTCTATAAAATACCTCACTACTAGGCTCTACAGCATCAACAGCTTTTTTTTTGGAACAAACGCAAAGATGTCTGCGGTTACAGACAGTTGCTAGAAAAAGTATTGTTAATTTGAAAAATAAACCGTTAAACAACCCCCTTTTTATACATTATTAACATATTTTTAGGAAAGCAATTGGATTTTTCGTTCTTTTTTAAATTCTTAGATCCTTTATTTTGATGCACATGAAGAGGTATTCCTCAGTTTTTTTTTTCATAACGTTAACTTTGTCATTGTGCAAATTCTTGACTTGTCGCACATTTTTAAATATAACGAGTTATGGCTTTAAAATCTGGGAAAAGCTGATATGATTATCGTGTTCTAAAAGAAATAAGAAAGAATAAATTACACCATTTTATCTAACGGTTCTATATAACTTTGTATGAATGGACGCTTAAAAACACAAAACTTTAGATTGCATATTGCAAATTTAGTTTTGAACCTAACTTCTAATATAAAACCATTATGTTGTGCGTCATAAAATAAACGAACTTATTATTAAAAGTGTATTTTAGCTCAAACTTCCTGTCACAAATCTCACTGTTCTTATTTAAAAGATTCTAAAAAAATATAAAATATTTTTGACAAACCTGATATTCATAGGTTTGCTCAAAAATTAAAAAAAAGTTCTATTTTTGATTGTCAAGAGGTATTAGAATTACTTGAGATCTTTGTTGGATGTACTCTTTCTAGTGGTACAATTAACGATATTCAGGCGCAATACATCGTGCAAAATATTTTTATTCAGAAGTCATTTCAACATGAGCTTACAAAAACAAGATAGTATTGCTGAAATGCATTTTTATTGAATTAACTTTCATTCATTGGCACATTCAGCGTATAAAAAAGATTTGGAAAAACACCTTATTTATTGGAATTTTTTTGTAAAATATGAATTTTGAGCGATAGTTCGAAATATTTAAAAATGTGCAGTAAGTAACTAATCGAAGTTTATTCAATGGGAAACGAAACGATGCTACTGGCACGTTTTTTTGATTGTTGTATGTTGGGAATCAATGTGTTTCAATTTCATATCTATATAGCACCAATCTTAATTTCTTCTTTTGTGGCCATCCCGAATATCCATGCGCCATCAAATCTGCTTTTGTACTTTTTAATGTTCTCTACTTCCGTTTTGGAATTGCGTGAATTAGCTAGATTATTGTCATGTAGAAGTCGGCCTTTGTTGAATTTTTTGCGTAGAGCAAACCTGGATTTGTCAATTTGTATGCGATTTTAGTAGTTTTTGAAGTTGGCAATATTATGCTTTGAGATGTATGTATAATGTATATGTATAAAAAGAATATTCTTCCCGGTACTCGGGAATTTTTTTAAAGTTTTCATTTTTCATCTTATCATATTTTTCCACCATTTTTCTTCTATTTGGGATGCCCAATTCCACTTGATTTTTAAATAAAATCACATGATATTTTCAAAGAAAGGCAGGTTTTATAATAGAATGTATTGTAGAAATTGTTGGTTTACACAGCTCAGTTTAAAAATAAATAAAGTGATTATTTTTATACCTATTATATTAAATTGCCATTTTTATTATCATTTCTTTTAATTGGAAACAAATCTAGCAAAAACTTGTTTGATCTGATTAATACATATATGTCATTAATCAATAATAATATTTACATTAAAGTCAGAGTGAGTGGTTATACGTCTTTTTTAAACGAGAATAATTATTTTGAAAACCAATACAATTTACAGGCAATCAGTATCATAAGCCAAGTTTTCAATCAAATAGAAAAAGATTAAGTAAAACAATTAAAATTAATTATAAACTTAAACGTTACTACAAGAGTCAACATTCTACAAATGCTCAACAGTGAATCTAAGTGATTTTCTCATCGCATTGAAACAGTTTTAGAAAAGAATAATAATTGATTTACGTAGTAGTAAAACTGCAAGTAATGATAAAGTGGTTATATTCTTGTAAATAAAGTAAAGATGTTGAAGTCACTTGGACGCAGTGATAAGCTTTTGTGAGTAGCAAAATAATAAAACATTTTCTTTTAAAATTGCATGGGTATTACGGGGATAACGAGGAAACATGTACACGGCATGTTAGAACACAACGTTGTTATGTATTATTAACACAAATGGTGTACACCGAATCTGCAGATTTGATGTCTTTTTTCAATTCTGGATATGTTAAGCATAAATACGACATTTAGTAAAAATGATATTTATTTCCTTTGGAAATTATATCAGTAACTTTTAAAAACAAGTAGAGTGCACGTTAGAACAGAATCCCATAGCCGTACACCGTAGCATGGAATTTTTAAATAAAACGAAGTTCTACGTTTAATCAATATTATGTGATTTTATTGCTACATTAATTTGTACCGGTTCATTTTTTTAAATGATTTCTTGACAAATTTACGCCCGCAAAAATGAATGTGAGATAGGAAAGTTCTTTTGTTAATGAGTTCGCTGCTGTTGACACACTTTTATGTGGAAATCAATAAATATCACTTTTAATTTCTCGCTTGTACCAACTTTTAAATGAACGTGTCGTATGATATATATTTCTATTTATATATAACCAATTAAAACTTCATTAATACGGTCTACATGCAAAGTTTGTTAGAATTATATAGATGTGTAGTTGTTTTAATTGTGTAAGTATTGTGTTTCAAACTAGTACAGAGGTGCACAATTTAATCCAAATTAAAAGCGATCCTTTAACTATATAAAGTTTTATTTGTAAAATACAGCATAGCTAATCATATTAGTTTGTACGTTCACGTAGCATTTTCATTTCAAACATTTTATTTAAAATTTTTTAATTGCGTTTGTAAACATTCAAGTTAAAATCTACATTTGATTATTATTTATTATTCAGTTCAATCTGAATATGAATATAATATATCTTTCATTAATGATCATGAAATGGTCAGTATAATGAAATTTATATCGGTAAAAGGTCAATGGGAAAGTAATTATTAATACAAATTAATATTTTCATATATTACTGCAATCGCGCTGCATTCTTTGTTATTTTAAGCAATCAGATTAATAATTAATTACTTCCATGATTATTTCTGCATACTGTAAGTATATTGATGTACAATTTAATTACCTATACATGATGATTCAATTTCTGGACTAGCCGGAAGGGCGTCAACTTATATTTTTAACACCTTGTTTATTTCAATTATCATCTAATTAAATAAAATAATGTTTTAACAATATTACTTCCGGAAGTTACGTCAACTTAGTTTCTATGAATTACTTTTATTTTTTTTATGTTTTGTCTTGTATAATTTTTTTCAAATGTGTGTTAAATCCAAATAATATTTACCGCTGTTATTTCGTAGAATATTTTAGTTTATTTAGTTAGAGAACCTTTCTTGAGGTTAGATGCTAATACCGTCAGGCAATAATTCCTTCATTGTTAAAGCCTTTAAGCCTTTAACATGTGTAAATACGACACTTTTTTGGTCAAATTTATTTCAAATTATGTTAAGTGAACTGTGGGGACCATGTAAGTTATTATTTCTAATATTTCACTCTCACAATTAATAGCCACACTGATGAGAAATAGATCGCGTCTATGGATGATTTTATACTTTTTAATCATATATTCAACCCTGTATGCATTTATTTCTATTGTGAAATTGCTTCAGATTGCATTTAATATGCAAATAAGCACAGTGTGTAGGTATACGAAGATGTTTATCTGCTGTAGTATTGCATTGTTTACAGGATGTCTAGAAAGTCTCGCCAGAATCAAATATCTCAAGAAATACACACCAGATCGCAAAAACACAAATCAATCACGTTTTTTTATTATTTAAATAAATTCTATCCAATGATGCTAATTTTGATTTTTCTCACTTGCCCCTAGGGAGTTAACTACTGATAACTATAGAATCTTAAATAGGAAGCCTCATTTTTTATTGCAGGATTTTACGGATTTACGACTTGGTTAGTGCCATCTATCACGCAACGAGAAAAATGTTAAATACAAAACTTACGTGTTTTTTCCCGTATAATCAGAATCTGCAATGAAACATTGAGCTTATTTTAAGATAAAACTCATCCGGAGTTGGAGGAGAGGGGTACATTTTGTTGGAACTCTGAAATCATTAAAAACCTAATTTTTTATTATTGATTTGGATTCTACGGCAAAAATACGTCAATTTTGTATTTCTGCTTGCGTGATAATTTTCCAATTTTCCGTTGTAGATTACAGCGCTATCTATCACACAACAAGTAAAGTGTTAATTACAAAAGTTGCTTATTTCCCAGGCGGAACTTTCTAGACACCCTATAAGTTTTAATTCACTATTCTTTTTTTTAATAATGTATTAATTTTTTATTTTTTAAATATTTAAAAAAATTATGGGGATATGTAACGATTTTATTTCACCATTTATCAATCCTTGGTGATTTTGTTAATTTTAAGGTAATCCCTATTTTTGTTGCAGATTTTGATTCTAGAGGAAAAACGTAACTTTTGTATTTAACATTTTTCTCGTTGCGTGATAGTTGGATTTGTTAGCAAGAAGGTACTTCTTGTTCAAAATTAAAAAAAAATTTAAAATGGTACGTACCGTACCATTTTTAATTTTGTACCGAATAGCATATTTAAAAACATTGACGACTTATTCTTTCGAAAGTTGAATTATAAATTGAAACAGTTTTACGCATAAAAAGGCAAATAAAAACTATATTCATAATCCCACTTCGGGTTTAGAAAGAAGTATCACATTCAAGCGTTGTTATGATACAGATTTTATTATTTAATCTAATAAATTTTTAAAACGTGAATTATTTTTACTTGAAATTGAACTTAATGCTGAACCAGAATTATCTATACACGTTTTATCTAGATCAGTATTGACCTAAATTCAGTTTATTAAAAATTTTTAAAAAGCAATTGTATAATTGTTAAAATTTATAAAATATACAGTTTCAAGTGGAAATAGTAAAATTGAGTAAAATTCATAAAATTTAATTAATATTTGACATTTTTATTTTTTTTTTACTTTTAAATTCCGCAAAATTTATAAAAATCGAGAAGAATTTTAAAAATGTGATTAAACGTATATCGCAAATTATTAAGAAATATAAAACAATTAATATTTTGAAATGTCTTGAAATATTGTGTCTGGATTTATATACCGAATATGTTTAGAAATGTGAAAATTTTGAAGGAATTTTGCAAAAAGTAAATGTAATATTTCATAAATGTGTTTTAAATGTAATGTTAAATCTCAAAAATTTAAAGAAAAAAATATAATATTTTTTGAAAAACCATTAAAATCTAATCATTATTTTCAACACAGTTTACTTAAATTTGGCTGAGTTAAATAAAATAGCTTCAGTTGTGATTTTTTAAAATTTAATATAATCATTTTTGCTGAAAAGCTTTTTAAAACGTTTTATATATATTTTTTAACTAATTGCAAAATAAAACTAAAATTTTACTTAGCTACACCACAAACTATTTTTTAACTGAACAAGGAATTGAATTGCAAACTAAAACCGAATCATGAGATTTGGGTCTCTGTTTATGACATTTTTAATATTTTCATCGAGGTGTAGTCAATCAAATTCCATCAAGTGTTAAAATGTGCTACTTTTATAGCTTGGAGAACTTGATTTACAATATGACAATTTAACAATAATTTTATTATGATCAGACTAATGTTTAGAATTTCATCTAGAACAATAAATATAAAGTCAAAGTGAGTAGTTATGTGCTCTTATTGTAAACAATATAGGATACTAGACTATTTGCCAAGAATACCAATACACTTTCCAAGCAACCAGTATCGCTATGCTAATATGGCCATAAAATCAAAAGATTGAATAAAAAGTTTAAAACCAATTATGCAATTTTACGTTGTATACACGCTGCAATAATCAATTGCAATTGTTTAATTTTTTATAAGAGCTCAGCAGTGCACCTAAGTGATTTCCGTAACGCGTTAAAACGTGGGATGAAAACCTTATAAGTGCATTATCGTTTTTTTTTCATTGCATCAGAGAATTAATAGTTTTATTATTTATGTTATTTAGTTTTTATCTAACTTTTCACGTTCATGAGATAGCTTCATCTATGTTTTGTTAAGAATCTTAATAATTATTCAAACGTACGTTTTGTAGTAGGTCGATAGTAGATGTGCTATAATAAACAGTTGATACATACAAAATAAGTATAAAGAAATGTGTAGATATATTACTGCAGGCAGCAGTTGTCGAACTGTGGTCAGCATTTGATTACATGTTAGTTACTCGTATCTTTTACATACTTACAATTTTGTTTGTGTGCCGACCACGCGTTGCGTTTGCAGTAAAAACCGGCAGCAAAATGCTTCAAATGTGAGAGTATAATACATGTAAAATATGCTACTACACAGAAACTACTTTTTGTGGCCATATAGTGGTTCGTTTGAGCTTTAAGTTTCCTCTAGTTACACACATACATTTTATCATCTAAATCTGCATTTTGCATATTTTGATAATTCGTGGATATACCGAAAAACAAAACAAGGTCAAAATTTCTATTAAAATAGCGGCAGATTTTTTTTACATTCTAATTACCAATCTCTTATTATCAATACACAGTAACTGACCAATAAATTATACCGATACGTTGCAGGTACTAGATTACCGAGACATTTCAGTCATATACACACCTTATGTACGTGTTTTTGTTTTGAAAATGCACAATAATCTTATTGTATTATGACACCGGTTGTGTTTTAGTTTTTTTGTTAACTATCTGAGAATAGCAAATTTATTTATTCATCAAACTTAAATAGTTATAGAATAGAATCACATTAAGATATGTAATTAATTATATATAAAGGGGACATTAGCCGAAATACGATTAACACTTTAATCTTTTTTTGTGTACTATAAAATAAGTGAATCTTTTTATAATAGTATTTAATGACACAACTATATGAAATATAATCTACATATTTTTTTAAGTATTATTCAGAAATCATCAATTGCAATTCAAAAAGCCTATGTAATTGAGAAAGTGCCAATTGTAATTCAGATTACACCTGTTTGGGTTTAGATTCCAAGCAGTGTAATAAATTGAATTTCAATACATTTTTGCTGAAAATGTTTCACAGCTAATATTTTACTGTTACTATTGCAAAGTACCGACAATAAAATTTACATTGATTGAATGCTACACTTAGTACGGCATTACACCGTTAATGGATATACATTTCCACTTGAGTCAGTTTCTATGTGTTCACTAATATGGATCATAAAAATAGTTGTTTTATTTTATTGTGGCTTAGAATTAGAATTGTCGTTTTTTGGAATTGCAATTGATATATCTGAAGTAGATATGATGTATGTCATGTAACTATTTTCAATTAAATGCGATTTTTTTCAAAATGTTACATTAACTAATTACATGTGATGCTTTCTGAACTTTTTTTGTTTATTTGTTTGTTTATATTTTAAATCATTGCCCCTTAGCAAGCCGATGGCTTGTGATAATGTGACCAACATCTTATAAGGTGACTCCCAAACCACCAGTGGATAAAAAGCCACTTTATAATCTATAATTTTTATAGTTTCTGAAATGCTATTGAAAAAGGTACAAACAATGTACAAACAAATAATTATAGTTTACAACAATACATGCATGCCGTGCGATTCATAATTTGGCATAAATCAACTCTCTCGACCTAAAACCGACAGATAATTCATAACTTTTAATTAGATTATTGGATATTGATAAAATTGATTTTTATATAATTGATACAAACAAAATTGGATTATCTACATAGTGAAGTAAATATAATTATTAATAACTCTATAGTCTTGTATTATTTTTACTATATCATTTTTTTTTAATTGTTTGCAATTGAAGGTTTTAATTTGCATATTTATTATTTAATTGCTGATGCAGTGTTTAGTTGCACATGTAAGTTCATGGATTACACTAATTGATTTTATTCTTGTTAATATTGCAATGTAAATAAAAATTGTAATTATTAGCAATATAATTTATATGATAATTTTAAACTTTACATTTTAAAGAACTATTAAATGTATTAACGTTCTATGATTACGATTACAAAATAGACAGGAGCAGTTACCAGGTACTTGCTAAGATTCCGAATATTGGCTGCCTCTGGAATTTAAATAATATTGATTTAAATAATATTTGTAGTTAAAACTAAATATGATTTGAATGGTTGATTCAATTGGGATAGCTATTTAATCCATTTACCACCCTTCAAGTTAGGTTTCGAATAATATAATATTAAGTCCTTTCGAGAGTATTGAGTAAACGGTTGAATTCCTTTGAGTATCCAAGTTGAAAGCATGTCCTAACTACTGTCTATTTCCAGTTTGTCACGATTACAGGGATATTGTTTAACTAGTCCTTGTGGCATTTAATTAAAGCGGTATAAAAGAATCGAGATGTAGCTGACTTGGGACGATAAATCAAGATATTATTCGTGAGTCGTAAACTTGTGTTCTTATTGTTGCTACATTCATATACATGTTTTATCAATCGGTGGCGTGCGATTTTTGCTGCATCTAAATATAAACAATTGCTACCGACTGAATTATATGTGCCACTTATACGACGAATTGTATTATAACTATGTTCACAATCGAAGTTTCCAATCTTATCGTAAATTATAACGTTGGAAAAGCTGATTTCATCATTACATATATTGGCATAAAGCTTGAATGAATATTACGTATTCGACAAATATTGGAAAAACGAACTCCTTTAATAATACATTTGAAGTTAGCAGCTTTAATTGCAATCGGATTTAGTCTTCTAGAATTGGATTGTAATTTTATATTAATTTTTTATTTAATTATTATGCCACAACTATTGGTACTTTTGCACTATGTAAAATTCACTACCCAAAGCCGCAGTGAGCAAACATGAGTAATTCTGAATGTAAACATGCTTAATTTTCAAAAAATCACCAATTGTAACAATAAATTTAAAAAAATGTTTCATTAATTAAAACAAACTGCATGACACAAATAATTTTAATTTATTAATTCAAAGTTCATTCGATGTTAATTTTATCATATTAATTAAATTTGTTAATACACATATGATTTGGATATTAGAATACGTCCAATGCTTTAACGCGCTTATTTCTATTTCATTTTTTATGATACATACAATTATTTTTTTTTATGGATTCCTGTAAAACATTTGTTTCTACTATTTATTATTTTTGAGCAACTATACTTTTTTTATATTTTAGCTGACAACCACTATTTTTTGTATTTTATTTGATTAAAGCTTGTAGTATGACTTCACA
Source organism: Tachinus sp. AB-2021 (assembly GCA_030264575.1). Taxonomy (NCBI): domain Eukaryota; kingdom Metazoa; phylum Arthropoda; class Insecta; order Coleoptera; family Staphylinidae; genus Tachinus; species Tachinus sp. AB-2021. Next base: position 8,720 of record JARJEC010132130.1, on the reverse strand, counting down.
TAACAAAACTTTTGAGAACAAATTTAAATAATTAATATAATTATAATTATATATATATATATATATATATATGTATAATTAAAAAAATCATCTATAAAATTCAATATTGACGCCGCAATAAAATATAATAAATTCTTAAGCTAATTGTATACAAACATATACAAATGCAAATGACGTTACGTACCAATTCATGATTTTTTTTAGGTACCCTCAACCAAGTCAAAAGTGTACGTTGACAAACGACAAAAGCCATATGACGTAAAATCACAGCAATTTCTATTGAAATGTTGAGGATATGATGAGGATTCAAAATGTGATTTTTTTATCCTGATAACTTAATAATTAATAAAATTTTGATTTATAGTGATAAAGCTGATTTTCATCTAACAGATAAAATTGTCGATATTGGTCCGATGTAAACCATCTATAAATCTACCAATTGTCCATGTAAACCCACTATAATTCTTCAATTATCGCTCCATAGCAACAAAATTACGGTCTGGTCTGCAATAGGCAATTTTGGTGTTTGTTCTCTTTATTGTTTATTTTAAGAGAATAAAATAACGGTAAACATTTCAAAAAAAAGAAAAAGAGCAGCAATATAACTAGAAATCACTGCAATTGGACAGAATTATCTTGCGGATCTTGGTAATGGCTATCATTCCACAATGACTGCATTGAGATCAACAGCCGTAATTTATGTAATCAAATTTTAAAATATAACTTTTCAAAAGGCAAGTTAATTTCACCTTTCAAAAATTGAAAATAAAAAGTTCATTTATTGTTTGGTTTGTTTTTTATATATTTTATAAATTTTATGCAAAAAAACTTCCGATCTTTTGTACAGAATATATAATAAACATGTTTTGATATTTGATGAATTTCTTGCAATAATATCTTCTATTTTATATTGTTAAAAATAATGAAGATATATAGATATCCGACAAATTTGTTACAAAAAACTTATTTTGTATATTTTATACAGGCTTGTTCTTAGTGAATATATTTAGATATATTTTCATGAATTTGTTGCGAAAATTTCCGATTTTATATATTTAATACAGTGAGCGAAGTTTATTTTTCATATACATTATTTCTACCATACTCTTCAGAAGTTTCACTTCAATGGTATAATTATAAAGGTGAGGCACACACTATTTTTTTAATTGTTAGAAATATTGCAAATTATTAATAATTATGCAATTGTTGTAAGAAATTCATAAGTTAGAGGAGTTTTGACAGCGATCCGGAAATATTTTCTGATACATTGTTGCACATGTATATTATTATCTGCAATCAAAATAATAAAAACCATGTATTTGAAAATTTTTACGCAAATTAAAAGAAATAATGTTTTACTTAAACTTAAAAATATAATAATTATCCCAAGCTTTACAATCTTATTCAGGAAACTGAAATCGTATTTTTAAATTGTTATTGTTTGTTAAGTGTAATTCGAATAACAGTTTTCTGTTCCGCAATGTATTTTTAGAAGTAGAAGTTTTAGATATTAAATTGTTTGTTGCCACTTGACGGCTACCGTCTTGTAATAAAGGTACAATAAAATTACGGATGAATATTCGCTACTTTGAAAAGTAATTCAGTATACAATGAACAACTTCTTGTGCACTGAATCGTTGGAAACTGGGAAATTTAATGAGACAAGCTATATAATAAAAGAATTTATGCTACTTGGTTTTGCAAAAAAACATCTTGAAATAAAATAAATGAACAGTTGAAAGTTTCGTAAAACATGAAACACATTTGATTTTATATCAACTTTATATATTCATATTGAAAAAATTTCCAAAAAAATCAGAATTATTTAATCGAAGTAATATTGTTTTGAATAATAGCTGGATCAATATAAAATTGCAGCTCTTCTCTAGTGAAATTGCTATGTTGATAGAGTTAACAATAAAGGAGAGCAGTTGAGTATAAATAAACCATAAATTCCAACCGCAGCATGTATTTTGTGAAAGAATTCCTGCGAAAACGATGCAAACATGGAATTTATGAGCGTGCAGTTTGCTAAAAGCGCAACTTCCTATATGGGTTTTGCAATTCCAATGTGGACATCTAACAAATTAAATCCAAGATAAAAAAAGGGTGGAAATATTTCACAATTAAGTTATTTTATTTGTGTGCGACAAAGACAATCATTTCATCTATTTTTAATCATATGTTTTGTAAAAAGTAACATGCTCGTAAATAATTATTGTCGAAATTTAAAGACTTATTTTATTTATAGCAGCATTCATTGTTCATCACTACAAACAGGAAAACTATTAAGTTATTATAAATGTTTTCAGCAACATGTAATTACACAATTGAATAAGTTCGCGTGATATGATCAGGTGCTTGAGATAAGTGAGCTTTAATGTTGCTAATATTTCACACAAAATCCCCTTCTGTCTGATTCAGCTTAGAATACACATGCAGATTGTTGAAATCATATTACTTTAAGCATTAGAAACTCTATATTCTGTATAAATTGTATAATATATACGTAACTATTGTGCTTGAAGATTGAGAGAGCTGTAAAGACATATTCAATCGACGTTATAAAATATCGCCGATTGATTTTTATTTTATCCATGACACGGATACTTTGCCACATTGTTGTTGTAATTGGATTTTTAACGTGACTTACATCGTTATTAGTAACTTTAATGTTATCACAACCTTTTATAATGGAATTGGAAACTTAATACCAATATTTCACTTTATGTAACCTAAAAAGTTTAGAAAGGTTCTGCGCTTTTATATAGTAAAGATTAAAATGTAATTTGAGACAGAATTGATTTATTTTTTAAAAATTTGCAGTTATTTTTTTGTAAATGTATGTTTATCTGTTTCTGTATCTATTTGTATACTTTTTACAATATCAACCAATGATCTTTATGGAACAAATAAAAAAAATTAACTAATTCTGCGCAATTAATATTTTATCTGTAAAAAAAGCAGTTAACAATTCACAATCAACACCGGAATTCTGCAGAAATTAAATAATTAATGCGTATCTTCAGAGAAAACTAATGTATTTATGTTTTCAATTTATTCATACAGTTCAACGCATTTGAAGTATAGGTTTATTACATTCAATATTCATTACTTTCACATTAAGGACGACGCTGCTTTATCAACTTGGAGGATCACTTCGAGACAATCTATTTAGACTACATTTCTGTTTCTCATACTAGTTTCATCATCTGAATATATATGGGTTTCAAAATCTATCGTCCACCCTCCAACTCTACATTTTTTAGTTTAAGGTGGAACTATATACAAACTTCGTAAAATTTTAGAAATGAGATATGTCGAATTGCTACACCAATATTTAGTACTATATCATTTTTCAAGTGTATAAGTTATTTGAAAGTTTTACAACTTTGTACTTCTAATAACTTATTACAAGACGAGAGGTAAAATTTATTACACAAAACAGATTTTAAAACTATTTAAAATCAAATTTCTTTGATGTATATATAGTAGTTCTAATGTTAATAAAATTTTAGTAAAGCAATTAATAAGTTAAATACGATTAAATCAAAAATACGTTGTATTTCAAGTTCTTTCTTCTAATCTTGTGAAATTTATTTATATTCATAAAAATATGTCACATTTACTTTATATTCTTTATGTTTTATTATTGATTTACTTTTAAATATTGAAATCGATCATATAAAATAAAGAATAAAAGTAAATGTGAAATATTTTTATTTAAATAATGAAAAGTACGTTGTACTTGGTATAAGTTATGTTGAGTTATATAAGTTATTTGACATCTTATTAAAAATACGAGTGTAATAGAAAGTTATCACAAAAGGTGAACATCAACTAAAAAAATTACTGAAATTTGCGGTTTCTGACAGAAATATTACTAAAAAATCGATAAAAAAATACAAAAAAAGAATTGTATAACATTCTTTTCATTAATCAAGTAAAACAATTTATCAAACTATGAAATCAATGACAAATAAATATTTGAGACTGTTCTATACCAGTTTATTACATGTTACATGTAGTACGTTATGTAGCCCTACAAGATCACTTTGGTTTGTCAGTCTGGTCCAAGGAACAAATTTCTCCACATGGCCAATCTTTAGTTTACACATGATTAGTTTAATTTGACTAGTTACTCTAAATATAACAAAAAGTATTCGATATTAAAATTAGTAAATAGATAGATTTCGTTTGTCGGTTTGATCTGCATAAATCCACAGGTTGATATGTATGACAAAGCTTATCTTTCTGTAGTGTGTTATTTTGTTTACATACAACTTAAAGTTCATTTTTATTTAGAAATAAATCTTGAGTTGTACTTACTATTTTAGCCAAACGTGTTGGCCTCAGCAATTGGCACTTGAGATTAACTTGCACATGGTTTTTGTCAGTGCGTAAAGTCCTGATGCTAATTTTTTTCTCTCTTAATTGCTGCAATAAGGCGTACTGATTTTTGCTTTGCAAATTTCACTCAACCAAACAGCATCAACACATTACTATTTCTTTTGGATTTTTTTTTTCTACATTTACATTATACCTTTCACATCTGTGTGTTCTCCGTTTTTTAAATCTACGTTACATCCACCCCCTTGCGGTATTCTCTCTATTTTATAAGTACTTTATGAATTTCCACAAAATACATCGCTTTTAGTAGTTTTAGATTTAGAAGTTGTACTTCCATCGAAACTTTTAAATTTCTGATTATTTATTTGTGTTTCCGAGTTGCTTGATATATGCTTATTATTTTAATTATTTTAAAAATTTTATTGGTCACAAATTTTGAGATTACGGGTTAACCATCTGGAACTTGATTTGTCGTCTCTGCCAAACCGGGTACTATTATTTATGTAAATGATTTTTTCTGTTTTATTCTTACATCGTCTTTCTTTTGACAATTATAGTAATCTTGATTTTTGTGTTTCCTTTCTATTTTTAATTTTGCCATGTTATCTCTTTTCATTTTAAATCTCTCTTTTTCTATCTTTCTTTTATTTTTATGACTTTTGTTTATTACGCTTAATATCGTTTTGGTATAATACCATTTTAGTATATTTTTAAACTCCTCTATTTTTATTCTTGGATTAAATCCCAGGTCTTTGATCGTTTTCTACATATTTTTGCCTTTTTTCGGTTTTGGTTCTTGTATTGTATTGAACTTATTTCAATGTATTGGATAGTCGCAGTAAATGTCAAGATATTTCTGCAATATTGGGCTTAAACCCAAATTTTAGATGGACGGTTAATATATTAGTGCATATATCAAGTCTATGATCTACGTTTTACTGAATATAGTTTATTGATAAAATTATGGAAGAAATGTATATTTTATACTAATTACGAAACAGCATATAGCTTGCAACTATAGCAAATTATATAGTGTATTGTACAATTCTATATTAAATAGACCTCATTGATGAGTGTATATACGCTGGTCTCGGCTGTAGCTTGTTCTTATACCAATAATTCGATTATTGAAGATAAATTTGGTCAGCGGTCTTTCTGTTTTCAGAAGTTGTTCATACACCAAATAAATTAAAAGTTATACCTTTATTTATTTGGATAGGTGCCTTTAGCAAGTTTATTTATGACAGTTGAGACATGTTTTTAAGTAAACGATAACGGAACTCCTCATTTTTTTGCTAGTGGTAGCGACTTTCAATACTGGATTTGTCTTATTTTCTAATGTGCTGCATAGCATTATGAAAAGTTGCCAAATGTTTGAACAATTTTATATTGAGGCGAGTCCGAAAAGTGAAGAAACTAAAAATGTAACAATTTTAGGGGAGCGGGTAGGGATACAGCGAATGAGAATGATACTGTAGCCTTAGTGCATAGTGTAATGAGTGACCCGGTGGCTGTTCATAAAATTTTCAATAGTAATATATTATGTGCATTAAAATGATTGAAAAGTGTGCTTGAAAAATATAGTTGCCTAGAAACTGTATGAATTTATTTTGATTGTAATTTGATTAAAATTGGAATTTGACAATCAAATTACAAACAAATTACAATTAAAATTAATGAATGCGGTTTCTTAAAGACAACCATACTTTGAATGCAAACTTTTCTAGATAATTTATATGTATTATATTGCACAAAATATATTTTGTAGACTATTTCCGGAGAAAATGCTTAATAAAATTTATTAAAAATATTGAATATTGATGGGGTTATGCACTTGCTACTGACATATTAATTTTTTTGTCAAGTTTGATTTGTTTAAATCAATTCTTGCACATCTGCAATTTTCACCGTAAGCTGAATTTGATTTATCAAAAATTTAAAAATGGATCGATATGATTGAATTATAATTATAGAGGCAAATAGTTAGTATAATTATATTATAACAAAATTACGTTATTATTTTAAGTAATTTGAAATCTGAGTGATTATTAATAAAAAACAATAAATTTGTTTAAAAAACTGTAGTTGTAATATAGATTTAACAAAGGTTTTACTTCTACTGCATGTGTTCTAAGCACAATTTTTTTGTTTTGTTGCACAATATTGTGTTTGATATCATGATCATAACAATGTAACCATTTGAAGACTTGTGGTATTTAATAAGTGGATCTTTTCCAGATAATTTATGATTATTAATATCCGTTATTAGTTTTATTATTACTTTTCAGTGGATAGACTGTAGATCTAACTAATTTTTTTCTATCAGATTTTAAGTTTATTAACCATTAATATGTTTGGTGATAAAAACGGTGACGGATTGTTTTAGAATATACCTATTAGATTATAATTTTGCTCATACTATAGCTAGAGCTTTTTTTATAGTTATAGTCAGATGAGTAGTTAACTGATACGATATTTGTAAAAGCTCCTCTTTTGTACAAAAAAAATCCTGATTGCATAATTGCCTACGTCTTTACAATAAACAATTTTAAAATCAACCGTGCTCAGAATTAGAGTAATTGTGTCGTTGGTAATTGGTTATTGAGTTTCTCTATCATTTGTTGAATCGTTGTGGAACATTTTTTAAATTTCAAATGCGTTTGTTTGACTAAATTCCTACAGAACAGACTCACAATTTTGCTAACCACCATAAATTCTAAAGCATATAACTCAGACAATTATAGGTCATCCATTGGAAATAGCTCAATGTCATCTTTAACAATATTTAATAAAAATGAGATGTTTCATTTAAAAAAATCAAGCTGACCTTAACTTACCCTTGCTTTTTTACCCAAGGTTAAAGAATAGATTTGAATTAGAACTTTTAAAACATTTAACCATTTTCTGACTCTTGTCTAATTCCATGTATGGTGAAACTTATCAATACAATTACGTATTTTGAATTTTGTTCTATATTGAAATCATCGTTTTTGTTAATCTAAATCTATTGTTGAATAATTTGTTTCTTTTTGGAGCTGCTTTTAGGACCAAAACTGTTTTGACACCCCTTTTTTTAGAACCGAGGAACATCATAGTTCTGTTTAAAACGTTCACTGCACATTATTAATTTTTAATAAATGCATATAAAAAACTGAATAATAATAATAATAATAATAATAATAATAATAATAATAATAATTTTTTTATATGGTTTTACAAGCCGCTCCAGGAAGTAAACAAATTATTCAATGGAAATCAATAAGCATTAATATACATACTGAAGTCTATTATTTTAAAATTATATTTGGTTTATTATAATTATTACTTAACTTTTTACTATACTCGCAAAAATTGTTTGATTTAGTTGAATAATTACGAGTGTCTTTTAATTGTTTTTTTAATAAATAAAATCAATAAGCAAAATAGGGCATCATGTAAACTTACTATTCTAAATTTTTTTTTCATTCGCAAAATATTCGATTTTAAATTTAAATTATTGGTATTTGAGAAATGTGTTATGCTTCCATTTTATTTGTTTAGTTGATTCTTTTGAAATTTGGTATACAACAAACATTTGCCTAAATTATGGATTTTAATTTCCAAATAGCTAATATTTGTTGTTTTAAGATTGTCAACTACACAACGCAGAACCGTACGTTTACTTATCGACGACAGTTTTAGTTGATTGTAAACATTCATTAACTTTATTAAACTTAACATTTATTTTAATCTGTTATTTATATATTGATTTCAAACATAGTGATGTTTGTTATCTTTGAACACAAGATTTTTCGCTAATTCATATTTATTACACCATTTTTATCACACATTTGTGTTAAAGTAAATCCACCGTTTTATCAAAAAATTAACTAACGTAATTCAGTTGTGCTTTTCAGTCATGTTGTTTTTTCGATCTATTTTTACATCCAATTTTTGTACATACTGAATAGTATAAACTGTAAGACCATTTAAAGACTATTGACTGCCTTTCTACACCTCGCCTTTTGCGTTATATTCAGATTTCATTACTAATGAACCAATATTCTTAAAATATGTAGTTATAAACGAAATGTATTGATTTAATAAAACAACTATTTTTCTTATTAAGATAATGATTAAATAATAATTATTTTATCGTTTTTTGACATTTTAAAATATTATGTGACACATTTCACAACTTTGCGTAATATTGTTCTGCATATATCTATCTATCTATGAGCCGATTTCAATCCATTGTCGGATGTAGGCCTCCTTCATATCTGCCCATCTTTGACGATCCTGTGCTACTCTTATCCATGCGAATCCAGCTACCCTCTTCACATCATCACCCCATCTAGTTTGTGGTCGTCCGCGTGGTCTTTTTCCAAGCC